>JAJPUD010008709.1:532-84899 GCA_023553655.1 Myrmecobius fasciatus
AAGGATTTCAAGGGGATTAATGAAAAAAAAAGGCAGATGAAGGTGGCCTTGCTGTACCAGTCCTAAAACTATATTATAAAGCAGCAGTCATCAAAAGTATTTGGTACTGGCTAAGAAATACAGCAGTTGATCAGTGGCATAGGATAGGTTATCAGGACAATCTAGGCAATAACTTTAACAATTTAGTGTTTGATAAACCCAAAGACCCCAGCTTCTGGGATAAGTACTCACTATTGGGCAAAAACTGCTGGGAAAATTGGAAACTAGTGTGGAAGAAATTAGGGCTTGACCCACACCTAACACCACATACCAAGATAAGATCTAAATGGGTTCATGATCTAGATATAAAGAGTGATATTGTAAGCAAATTAGAGGAATGTAATATAGTTTACCTCTCAGACCTGTGGAGATGGAATAAATTTATGTCCAAAGAAGATCTGGAACTCCTAACTGAACACCAGATACCTAATTTTGATTATATTAAGTTAAGAAGTTTCTACAAATAAAACAAATGCAGACAAGATTAGGAGGGAAGCATCAAACTGGGAAATCATCTTTACATTTAATGGTTCCGATAAAGGCCTCATTTCTAAAATATATAGAGAATTGTCTCATATATATAAGAATTCAAGCCACTCTTTAATAGATAAGTGTTCAAGGGTTATGAGCAGACAGTTTTCAGATGATGGAATTAAAACCATCTCTAGTCATATGAAAAGTTGCTCCAAATCACTATTGATCAGAGAAATGCAAATTAAGACAACTCTGAGGTACCACTACACACCTGTCAGATTGGCTAAAATGACAGGAAAAGATAATGATGAATGTTGGAGGGGATGTGGGAAGGCTCGGACACTGATGCATTGTTGGTGGAACTGTGAATGGATCCAACCATTCTGGAGAGCAATTTGGAGAGATGCTCAAAAAGTTATCAAACTGTGCATACCCTTTGATCCAGCAGTGTTTCTATTGGGCCTATATCCCAAAGAGATCTTAGAGGAGGGAAAGGGACCCACATGTGCAAGAATGTTTGTGGCAGCCCTTTTTGTAGTGGCTAGAAACTGGAAACTGAATGGATGCCCATCAATTGGAGAGTGGCTGAATAAATTATGGTATATGAATGTTATGTAATATTATTGCTCTGTAAGAAACGACTAGAAGGACGATTTCAGAGAGGCCTGGCGAGACTTGCATGAACTGATGCTGAGTGAAACGAGCAGAACTAGGAGATCATTAATACACAGCAACAATAATATTGCATGATGATCAATTCTGATGGACATAGCTCTCTGCAACAAAGAATTGTCTCAAACCTGTTCCAATTGTTCACTGAAGAAAACCATATACACCCAGATAGAGGGATATGAAATATGGACCACAACATAACATTTTCATGCTCTCTGTTGAGGTTTGTTTGCATTGTGTTTCCTTTCTCTGATTTTCTTTCTTTTTTTTTTTGTAGATAGGATTTTTCTTGCACAACTTGTCAAGTATTTCAACATAATTAACATGTAGTGGACTTCATACCATCTAGGGGAGGGGAGGGGCCTGGGGATAAAATTTGTAATGGAAAGCTTTGTAAAGATCAATGCTGGGGAACTACCCATACATATGTTATACAAATAAAAAGCTTTAGTAAAAAAAAAGACTATATCTACATTTCCCAGCATATCTTTACCTCTTGCTTTGTCACTTGTTTGTCATCACAGGACTTTGAGATAGGTAGATATGTTAAAATGGTATAAGTAATATCTTTTGATTCATGTATAAATTGGATTTAAGGGAAGCATAATTGTATGAAGTCATAAGCTTCACTCTCTCTTCCAGAGTCATCACTATGCAATGTCAGGACAAAGTCACAATGACTGGTGATAGTTTCAAAAACAGTGGAAGACCTTTGCTTCTGTATTGTCTAACCAAGTTCTAAGCGCTCCACAATGCCTGTGTTCATGGCCATTAGAACAAATTGTTCTTCCCATTTCATCAGGAAGTCTTTCCTTAGGATTGACAATTCACTGAAGGATTTGAAATCCCTCTTTTACCCTCAACCTGGTTTATCTTTTCTATTGAAATTGTTTACCAAGGTGTGGGTGCTACAGCTTCTTGAAATCCCAAGCAAGAGTTTCCATAGGAGGTAGAAATCAGCCCTGAAAAGAGTTTGACCTCACACCAGAAGTACTAGTCTTCCCTGAACACACCCTATCCCCCTTTCCAAGTCTTGTTCATTTTACATTATATACACTTCTTTCTTCCCCTACATTTCTCACCCTACCTCATGCACACACACAGAGACTATAATGGAAACAAACCAGATCATGGTATCTCCTGTTTCTGTGCCTTGGTCCTAGCCATCACCTGGGCCACAATCATACTCTATCTCTCCAGTTCCATATCTGGAATTCCTCTCATCCTTCAAGACAAGTTGATTTTACTCTACATTTTACATGAAGATTTTAATGATTCCAACCCAAATGATAATGCCTTCTATCTATAAGTAGCTTGGATTAATTGTCTTCTATTTGTGTTTATTCAGTTTATGTTCTTGTCTCTCCTGTTAGAATATAAGATCCTTTAAAATAGGATTTTTTTTATTGCATTTGAATTCTCGGCTCCTAGTAGAGTCTTGGTACCTATCAGGGGGTTGGTAAATGCATTTTGATTGATATTTTAAAAAGCTATATTTATTAATGAATTCTCTATGAATTTATATCACTGTTTTCAGACAATTCTCCTTTTTCTCCTTGTGTAATCAAGATTTAATTCTTTAGAGTTTCCTGCTCCTCCTGGGTTGATTTTCTTTGTATAATTGTTGTACATAGGAGCCTTCCTATCTTTTCCCTGAACACTGTGAAATAAAATCTCTTTTAAATTAGTATCTCTGTCATGTCATTTTAGTTCACCTTCCTCTCTTTTCCTATCATATATTCTAGAAATGAGTGGTCATTTATCATGAAGTTTGGCATCATTTCTGCCTCTGCAACCAGTAGCTCCTTTGTGTTGATAATCACATCCAAAATAGAATTTCTATTTGGGGTTTCCTCTCCATTTGAAGGATAGAAGGCAAGTCAAGAAATGTTCTACTGCTCTGCTTCTGGAAGACACAGAGCTCATGGAGCTATCTAGAAAGTTAAATACTACGCCATTCTTCTGCATCTTTTAAAAAATTGCTTCCCAAATGTATCTATTTCCTTTTTCTGTCCTGGTGGTTTACAGTATAATCTACTAAAAAAAAGTATTTCTGCACCTCCCTCCATCAATCTTCATCCAAATGCTTTTCACTTTGCTTATGCATTGTAATGCCTGGTTTTTCCTCATATGCTTATAATTCTTTAATATGCAATATTACTCTACCATTCTTTGTTGTTTTTTATAAACATTTGAAACATGAACTCATCCAGAACCATATTCCAATCATGTTATTCCATCAAGTCTCAATGGTTATGGAAGAATAAGATTAAAATATAAATTATTTTAATGTGATATAAATAGAATATAAATTATTTTATGTGATAAACTAATGAGTGCATAGTATATACCAGGGAAGACTTAATAGAGCAGACATCATTTGATTTGGACTTTCCATGTATATTGACTGGGAAAAGCCCAGTTTCACAGAAAGTAAGTTAAGGAAGACAGTATAAGACAGTCAAAATTGGAGGGAGTCAAATTACATAATGCTTTGAATGCTAGCAAAAGTGTTTGAACTTTGCATAGTTAACTTGAAATATTTGTTGAAGTTTTTGAATTGAGGCAACAAAAAATAGAGTGAAAAACAAGTGGTTATGATATATCTGATATCAAGAGAGAAGATTTCAATAGAAAATGGTAATCCAAAATGTAGGGGAACTGGTGGAATTTAAAAGAGATCGTTCCATTATCACAGGCTATTAATGACTTTGACAAAGTTTTCAGGAAAGGTAGTGAAGAAACCAAATTTCCAAGGGACAAGGAGAGAATGGATGGTAAAGAAGTAGAGATATAAATTATAGACATTTTTTCTCAGTAAATTTAGATCCAAAGGAAAAGAGACCTGTGAGGTAGGTATTATAAGCTGTTTTCATCCTCACTTTAGAAATGAGCAAACTAGAAAACAGAATTTTTTAGTTACTTACCCAGGGTCATATAATTAGTAGGTGCCATAGGTAAGATTTGAACTCAGATCTTCTTATCTCCAAGACTAGCACTCTCTACAAAATGACAAGCTTCCTCTATATCATACCACTCCTCTCCACTGGACTAGAATAAACCATTTCTAAACAGAATTGTACTATTTCAGCCAAGGTCAAGCTTGACTTATGTATAGACTAATTCAGCATTAGTCTTCTTTAGAATATACACCTTTTAACAATATCAAGTCCAAATCTGGCCTTTATATCAATTTATATTTTCTTCCTTTCCCAAGGATCATTATGTCTAGTTCTTTGTTCTGGGAACAAATAGAATAAAGCTAACTTCTCTTACGTGTTGACAGTAGTTCAGTTACATAAATATAGTCATCATTTCTACTTCAGTCTTCTCTTCTCTCACTAAGCATCCCTGATGAACCACTCCTCACAAACCAGAGGTCCTACATAATTTCATTTCCCTTCCTTTGAATGTTCTCTGACATCAATATCCTTCTTCAAATGTGGCACCCAGAAATGAATATGTTACTACAAATGTGATCTGATCTAGGAGTATTAGTGGAAAAGGTATATCATCCTTCTTTTTTTCTAAAATTTATTTTATTTTTTAATACACATTTCTTTACAAATCATGTTAGGAGAGAAGAATGAGAACAAAAGGGGAAAACCACAGGAGAGGAAAAAAACAGGAAAAAAGTGAATATAGCATTGATTTACATTCAATCTCCATAGTTTGTTTTTGTTTTTGTTTTTGTTTTTGTTTTTTTTGTTTTGTTTTTTGGATGCAGATGACATTTTCTTTCCAAAGTCTATTGGGATTGCTTTGGATTACTATAGTAACTGATTATTGTGTCATGTGTATGTGACCTGTTCCACTGATCCACCACTCTAGCCAGTACCAAATGGTTTTGATAACTGCTGTTTTATAATATAGTTTTAGGTTTAGTACTGGTAAGCCACCATCTTTTGTATTTTTTTTTCATTCATTCCCTTAAAATACTTGAACTTTTGTTCTTCCAGATGAATTCTGTTATTATTTTGCTAGCTCTATAAAATAATTTTGGCAGTTTGATTAATATGGCATCGAATAAGTAAACCAATGTAAGCAAAATTGTCATTTTTATTATATTAGCTCAACCTACCCATGAGCAATTGATATTTTTCCAATTGTTTAGATCTGATTTTATTTGTTTGAGAAATCTTCATCCTGGACATGGCTCTCCTCAACAATGAGATGATTGATACTAATTCAAATTGTTCAGTGATGAAAATAGAGCCATCTACACCCAGAGAGAGGACTGTGAAGCACAACATAGCACTTTTACTGTTTCTGTTGTTTGCTTGCATTTTGTTTTATTTCTCAGTTTTTTTTTCCTTCTTGATCCGATTTTTCTTATGCAGCAAGATAACTGCATAACTATACATATATTGGATTTAACATGTAGTTTAACATAGTTTAAAAAAGGAAGTTAGAGTCAGACTATAACAATAATTCTCAAATTTTCAAACATGACATCCCAAAATGTCAAAAAGTACATATCACTACATAAAAACAATTATACTATTACTCTCCATTGATTTAGAAAATGCATGACAAAACAAGACTGAGCATTTGTAATATTTTTAATGAAAATGAATTTCATTAATCAAAATAGCATCTACAAATATTTTAAAATGTTATATGTATTTAAAAGTATGTCATTTATCCTGCCTTTAAAAGTATATTTTGTTATTATGAGTTGAATTAGTTATTTTATTAGAACTAAATGAAAATTAAATTTAAAAAAAACCTGTGGATACATATAAAAAAAAGAGAGAAATGTTCATCCTTCTCATTCTTGACCTTCTGTATCTCAATGTAGAATCAGTGCAAGTCATCTTGGCTCCTTTGGCTACTCTATCACATATTTTATTTACATTGAGTTCTCTCTACAAAAAGTTCCAGATAATTTTTTAGCATGAATTTCTGTCTTGTTATGTCTCCCTTTTCTACCTTTGAAGTTGCTTTGATTTAAATGTTAAGACTTTACATGTATCTCTATTAAAATCCACATTTTTTGATTTGCGCCTGTTTCTAATTTGACAAGATCCTTTTTATTTTCATTCTATCATGCAAGTGTGAGCTTTGTGTCATCTTCCGATTTGATAAATGATAAGCATGGCATCTATGCCTTTAACCAAAATATATGTGTCTATGTACATATATAGATATAGATACAGATATTGATATATGTATACACACATGAATACATATGTATGTATGAGTATAGATACAAAACTATGTTTTTGTGCATGTGTGCAAAAATGTTAAACAGAGCAGGTTAAATCATATATTCCTGGAACATTCTATTTCAAACCTAATCTATTGCAAATTGGCTTTAAGCAATTAATGGTTACTCCTTGGTGTAGCCATTCAATCAATTATGAATCCACCCAACTGTATTGCCATCTAGCCATATTTTCCCCCCATAAAATTAGCATGGGAGAGTATCTCAGGTATTATGGTAAAATACAAGTTAGTTACTTTGCTAAGATGAATAATTAATTTGAGGTTAATTTCGTTTTTAATCTATTGTCAAATTGTTAATTTTGAGGGGGAAGTCATAGAAACTAATACATACGTATATACATGCATACATGTGTGTATAGGTAGTCTGGTGTTTTATTTTTTACATCAGGAAATCTTGCAAAAGATTATGAGTTCTTTAATGATATTCATTAAGCATCATTAAAATAAATTGTAAAAATTCCTATCTGAACAGCATATTCTTCGAAACAAAGTTGTATATTAGAGCAACTATTAATTTCTCCTTTTTGGAGATAAGGGAATTGATGTTTGAGGGAATTAAAATGTCTTGCTGATTATAACACAATCAATAATTTTTAGAGCTAGAATTTGAATACAGAATTTCTAACATTGTATTTGGTGTTTCTTGCACTATTCCATACTGACTAATGTCAATTTGATATCTAGATAAATTGAATTTATTGATCTCCCAAGGCCAATTACATGGAATTTACCTTAAGTTTTTTGAAGGCTATTGCAATGGAATATAAGTTGTGATACATCTTTCCAAGCTAGAAAAAAACTTAAAGAAATAAATGAATCAAATGACCCTGAGAAAAGGAAAAAAATCAAATGGTTTTCAGAAAGATGTCATAGTTATTACATGCTATCATATGTTCCAAGAATTTTGAATTTTAGTACTGATCCCTAAGCAAAAATTTCTGGGAGGACTCTAATTACAGTTTACTCTTTTCAGTGAACTAAATAGTTCCCTTTATGCTGCCAAATGGGCTCCCACCTTTAGTGGTCCATTGTGCTGCACTGCACTGCAAGTACTGTTTGGGTAATATTTTTTGCCTTTGTCTACATAGCCCAATATAAAATGGAATGCTGGTAATTACAAACTAAAATCTGGCAGGGAAGGTGGAAAATCCAGGTAATTCAAGACTTAAGAAGTGGCATATGAAATTGGCCTTTTTGTCCTGAATTATTTAGTTCAATTGCCAACACGGATGACATCTATCAGGTAATTACCAATTTCCATTTTCACTTTTTTGCTATGCAGATTTAAGGCAGCCAAAACTAATAGTGGTCTAACAACACGTGATACAAAGAGACAGCTGCTTAAGCCCTGAACAAGAGGGATCTCCCTCAGTTAATACACTCAGTGATATAATCCTTTTAATTCCCATTATCACTAAAGATCAAGCAGAGCCAATTGAAAAAAAATTATGTTTATATTTGTATGAATGCTTTTACATACATGAAAATTTTTTATTATTATTTTTCTCAATTACAAGTCAAAACAATTTTAATTTTTTTTAAAATCTTGAATTCCACCTTCACTCTCTCCTTTCCCCCTCCTCAAGAAGTCAGTCAATTTGATGTAGATTATACAAATGCAGACATACAAAACATGTTTCCATATTAGCCAGGTTACAAAAAAAAATGAAAACAAGAAGATAGAGGAGGAAGAAAAAAAAGAAAGGAGAAAAAAGGAGGAGGAAGTAGAGGAAGAGGAGAAGAGGAAGAAGAAGTTTTGTGTGTTTTTTTTTTTCTTTTAATGCATGCTTCAATCTGTATTCAGACTTCATTAGTTCTTTTTCTGAAGATGGACAGCATCATCTTGGATCACTGTATTTCTAAAAATGGCAAAGTATTCACAGGTGATCATTGTACAATATTGCTGTAACTGTACACAGTGTTCTGGTTCTGCTCATTTCACTTTGCAGCAGTTTATATGTCTTCCCAGGTTTTTTAAAACCATCCTGTTTGTCATTTCTTATAGCACAATTTTATTCTTTCACTGTCATTTACCACATCTTGTTTTGATGTGGTGGTATATGACACAATTGTCATTCCCCACTTGATGGGCATCCCCTCGATTTCTAATGCTTTGCCAACACACAAAAAGCCTACTATAAATATTTTTATATATACAAGTCCTTTTCCTTTCTTTGATCTCTTTTGAATATAGACCTATTAGTGATGTTACTGGGCCAAAGGGTACTCACAGATTTATAACCATTTTGGCAAAATTTAAAACTACTTTCTAAAATGGTTGGAGTAATTCACAACTGATCCAGCAATATATTAGTGTCCCTTTCTCCCCCATATAAACCCCAACATTTGTCATTTTCCTTTTCTGTCATTTTAGGCAATCTGATAGGTGTGAGGTCATACTTCAGAGTTGTTTAATTAATATTTATCTAATCAACAGTGATTTAGAACATTTTTATATGACTATAATTAGCTTTAATTTCTTCTTCTGAAAATTGCCTGTTCATATTTTTTAACCATTTTCAATTGGGGGAATGACTTGTATTCTTACTAATTTGACTCAAATGGATTATGATTATTTTTCTAGTTCTAAAAAATTGCTTGGTGATTTGATTGATTGAATAAGTAAAATAATTTTGGTAGAATTGTTCTTTTTTATTTGTTTGGCCTATCCATGAGCAATTAATATTTCTTCAGTTTTTTAGAACTGTTTTTATTTGTGTAGAAAGAATTTTGTAATTGTGTTCACATAGTTTCTATGTTTGGTAGACTACCAAATATTTTATGTTGTCTGCAGTTGTTTTAAATGGAATTTTTATTTCTATCTCTTGCTGATGGACTTTGTTACTAATGTATAGAAATGCTAATGATTTGTGTGGGTTTGTTTTATATCCTGAAAACTTTACTGAAGTTAATTATTTCAGTGAGTTTTTAGTTATTTCTCTAGGATTTTTTAGAGATATCATCATGCCACATGCAAAGAATAATATTTTTATTCATTGCCTAGTTTCTTCAATATAATTTTCTTGTCTTATTATTATAGTTAGCATTTCTAGTACAATATTGAATAATAGAGCTGATAATGTGTATCATTGTTTAACTTTTGAATTTAGTGGGAAGGCTTCTAGCTTATTACAGATAATTCTGGATTATCGTTTTAGATAAATACTAATTATTTTAAGGAAAACTCTATGCCTTGCATCATAGTCTTTTTAATAGGAATAATAGTTATATTTTGTCAAAAGCTTTTTCTGAGATAATCATATGATTTCTCTTGGTTTTGTTATTGATATGGTCAATTATGCTGATAGTTTTCCTAATATTGAATCATCCCTGCCTTTCTAGTATAAATCCTAGCATAAATAAAGCTAGTATAATGGGATCTTTTTGATATAGTGCTGTAATCTCTTTGCTAGTATTTTATTCAAAATGTTTGCATCAATATTCATTAGGAGAAACTGGTCCATAATTTTTTTGTCTGTTTTTGCTTTTCCTGGCTTACATATCAGCACTTTATTTATGCCATAAAAAGAATTTGGTAGGACTCCTTTTCCCCCTATTTTCCCAAATAGTTTGTATAGTATTGAAATTAATTTTATTTTAATGTTTGAAAAAAATAACTTGTGAATCTATCTGATTCTGGGGATTTTTCTTAGGGAATTCCACTGATGACTTGTTAAATTTCTAAAGTAGGGTTATTTAAGTATTCCATTTCCTCTTTAAATTTGGACAATTGTATTTTTTGCATATATTTCTCCATTTCAGAGTGCTAGATTTGTTGACATTTAATTAAGAAAGTAGTTCCTATCAACTGTTTTAATTCCAACTTCATTGGGATGAATTTATCTTTTTTTTCCATTTCTTATATTGATAATTTGGTTTTCTTCTTTCCTTTTTTAAAATCAAATTAACCAATGGTCTATTTTAATATTTTGGTTTTTTGGGTTTTTTAAAATAAAATTGGCTTCCACCTTTATTTATTAGTTCAATGCTTTCTTTCAATTTTTTTTAATCTTTCCTATGATTTTCAAAATTTCCAATTTGGTATTTACTTGGGAATTTTAAATTTTTTTCTTTTCTAATTTTTAAAATTTAGATATAATTTCCCCCCTAAGCATTGCTTTGACTACATCACATAAACTATGGTATGTTGTCTCATTGTTGTCATTCTCCTCAGTGAAATTATTTACTATTTTTGTGATTTGTTCTGAACAACTCAATTTTTGGATTAGGTTATTTACTTTCTAATAAATTTTTAATCCCAGTATGCATGACTCTGTTGAAAGTAATTTTACTGTCTATTTCTTCCTGTAACTCATTTAACTTTTCCTTTAAGAATTTGGAAGCTATTCCATTTGGTGTATATGTTTAGTATTGATATTACTTCATTGTCTATTATTCCTTTAAGCAAAAAAACAATTTTTTTCTTGCTTATCTCTTTTAATTAGAGCTAGGTTTTGTTTTTCTTTTATCTGAGATCATGAAAGCTACCCCTGTTTTTTTCTTTTTTTCACTTCAACTGAAGCATAATAGATTCTGTTCCTTTCCCTTAACTTTACTAAATATGTTTGTGTGTCTCTCTGATTCAAGAGTATTTCTTGTCAACACCATATTTTCAGATTATGGTTTTTAATTCATTCTCTTATCTCCTTTCATTTTATAAGTGAATTCTTCATATTCATATTTACAGTTTTGTTTCTGAGGGCTATCTCACTAATTTTCTCCCATTTTTATTAGTTCCCCTTCTTTTATTTCATTTTCCTCCTCCTTCTCTGTAGAATTGCTATACCCAAATAAATGTGTATGTT
Organism: Myrmecobius fasciatus; assembly: GCA_023553655.1. Classification (NCBI taxonomy): domain Eukaryota; kingdom Metazoa; phylum Chordata; class Mammalia; order Dasyuromorphia; family Myrmecobiidae; genus Myrmecobius; species Myrmecobius fasciatus. Next base: position 11,752 of record JAJPUD010008709.1, read on the forward strand.
ATTCCCTCTTTGAGCCAATTGCAATGAGTGACATTCAAGTGTTGTCTGCTTCCTATAGTCGTCCACTCCATTGTAAAAGCTCTTCCTTTCTTTTTAAGTAAAATAATTTCCCCCATTTTAACTCTCCCTTTTCCCTTCTCCCATTTTATATCTTTCTTACTCCTTAATTTTTTTTAATCATCCTATCATAGTCAATTTTCTTCCATGCCCTCTATGTATACTGCTTCTAACTGACTTAATAATTACAAAGTTCTTAGGAATTAGAAATATCATCTTCCTGTATAAGAAAGTAAACAGTATAACCTTATTGAATCCCTTATGATTTCTCCTTCTTGTTTATTTTTTTATGCTTCCCTTGAGTCCTATATTTGAAATGCAAATTTTCTATTCAGTTCTGGGTGGTTTTGTTTTTCAATCAGGAACACTAAAAACCCTCTGTTTCATTAAATTTCAACCTTATCCCCTGAAGGATTATACTTAATTTTTCTGGGTAGATTATTCTTGGTTGTAATCCTAGCTCCTTTGCCTTCTGGAATATTATGTCCCAAGCCCTCTGATTCTTTACTGACTTTTTTTTTTAATTATCCTGACTTTGGTTCCATGATACTTGAATTATTTCTTTCTGGATTCTTGCAATATTTTCTCCTCTACATGGAAGCTCAGAAATTTGGTACTCCTTTCTATCTTAGACCAGTGCTCCTGCTCCCCTGTGAGTGATCTTGTGCCTTTTTTCTGTGCCCTGAAACCATGACCAGGACTTTTGTTCCCTTGAGGCCATTCCTTTTGCCTGGGACCCAGAACACCTAGGTTCTGCTCCCAGTGACAGAAAGGGTCCCTTGTAATGTCCTTACAACTACTTGTCTGACTCCTTAACAGTCTGTGGACTGAGAACTCCCCAAACTGCTGGTACATCTACTATTACAGTTGCCTCTAAGACTTGCTGGTTGCCCCATCACAGGCCTTTACTGCACTGTGTTGTGGGCCCAACTACAACTCTGTAAGACAGACCTTTCCTGGTAACCTCCTAGGAAATTTTTTCACCTCAACTTTTTCTTGATTCTTCTATTCCAGAATTTATTTGTGGTATAATTTTAAAGTTGGTTGGAGGAGAGTTTGGGAGAGTTCAGGTGAGCTCTTGCCTTTACTCTGCTCTTTTGGCTCTATCCCTGTATATAGCAATTTAATAAAGAATTTGGTGATTTAAACATATGTCCTTATAGGGCTTATATTCTAACAAGATATTCTGTTTAGCACTCCTCTGGATAACATTCCCCTGTGTCAGTTCCTTCCCTGCTAGACCTAGAAGAGATCAATAACTCAGGTTTAAAGTTTGAGCTACATCTTAAGTTAAAAAGTGAGTAAAGTTATACAGAATCTATGAATGATGTCAGGGAACATCTATTTTGCATATGCAGCACATTCAGAAAACTATAATTAAAATGCAAGGTTAATTTCCCTCTTTGGTGCTAGTTTCTAAAAATAGCTGTGGCTTATGAGATCTTGAGTTCAATTCTGATCACTTCCATCAATTTCAATCAGCCATAGAAACAACTTAAAAGAGAATTACTCTCTAAATTATGATTAAGAAACATTTCAATGCAGAACTTGATTCTCATAATATTTAAAGTCTGAAATAAATATATTTATTTCATTCTGGTGTGAAAACTTCCTACACAATTACAGATAGATAAAAATGTCAATAACTTAAAGTCTTAGGCAGTGGTCTAAGGCTCTGAGAGGTTGAGTTATTGCCCTGTGGTCTCACAGCAGGAATGTCAAAGAATGGATTTAAATTTTGGTCTTTCTGATTCCAAAGACAGTGTGATCTAGGGAATCAAGTACTCTACTTGGAGTTAAGAAGATCTGGATTTAAATCTCTCTTCAAATACTACTTAAAATTACCAGGACCTAAAATTACCTGACCTCCCTGACTCATTTCCTCATCTTTAAAATGGGGATATCAATAATATCTTCTTTAGATGGCTCCTGCCATGAGAAAATTTAATCAAAATACTTTGTAACCCTTATAGTGTTATATAAGTATTAAATCTTACTATTATTATATAGTTAACCCCTCAGGTTTGAATTTCATCCTGGGACTGAGTTAAAAATTGAATCTTTCCAGACTAATAAATACAGGGAAGCAATTTAGATGCTGTTGAAAGAATGCTAGATTTAGAACCAGATAATTTGAATTTAAATTCTGACTTCCACTCTATCTGTGTGGTCTTAGACAAATCACTTAGTATCTCTAGGCCTCAGTTATTTCATCTCTACAAGAAAGGAATTGGATTAGGTGACCCCCTAAAGTCCCTTCAACCTTTCTAACTATGAACTATGATCCTTTGATTATTTAGAAATTCAGTCAATCTTTACTCCCTGTATGCCTATAGAAGATTGAATGTCAATCTTACACCCAATATTAGGAGTCAAGTCTCACCATATCTATTGACCTATTTTAGTTATCACATATAATGGAAGACTTACTCTTACTCCCGCCACATCTGACTATACATTTTTAACAGTCCAAAGTTATGTAAGACACTCTCCTGGGATCATTAATTATTAAATACCTGTCCTAGTCCATCAGTTAAAACCTCTGTCCCTGGTAAAAGAATATAATTTACACAAAGTGGTGGTGGGGGGAAGCAACAGTGAATTTCCAGATCCAAGGACTTGTTCATTTTGCCTCAACACACTAGTATGAGTGTAGTATCATAACCATGTTTCTATACCAGAAGAATTCATTAATTGCTTGACTTAGAAACATAGAAATGATGACCATTATGGTGTAGAATAACCCTCCTAATTCTGATAATGTCTGTTACCATGTGATTTTTATAGTGTTAAGTAAATGGACAAGTATCACATGCCAATTCCACTGAGATCAGTGCATCAGTTCTGTTGGTGGTTATATACACCTGTTAGTGAAACTGTATATTCAATCAAGACCAATGTTGTCATGAAGATGAGTTAGCACTCCTAATATTGGTTAGTTGGACATCCTAAAAACTCATACAAGTTCAGTGACCCATGCAAATGCTCATTAGAACTGTCCCTGTTAAGTCAGTACCTGAGACCCAGAGATAGTTTACATAGGTAGGTAGGTAGAAAGATGTACAGAGAGACAGACAGACAGACAGACAGACAGAGACAGAGACAGCTAGAAAGACAAAGAGACACAGAGAATAGCCATATTTTAAAAAAAACAAAGATTAAAAATTTGCTGAAGGAAATGGAAAATACCAATTCAATTAATTATGAAAAATAATAATTTTCTTGTGTTCTTCAGAGGAACTAAAAGGAAGAGATGGATCCAACAAAGTTCATAACAATAATCTTGGGTGATAGGTTGTTATTACTATTCTAGCTTTAGTATCCCCATTTTCTTTTTAAAAAATTTTAAAATAATAGCTTTTTCTTTTCAAAGTTTTCAGCATTCACCCTGCAAAACCTTGTGTTCAATTTTTTTCTCCCTCCCTCCCCTCCACTCCCTCTCCTAGACAATAAGTAATCCAATATGTATTAAACATGTGTAATTCTTCTGTACATATTTCCACATGTATCATGTTGCACAAGAAAAATCAAATAAAAAAGGAAAAAAATAAGAAAGAAAAAAATCAAGCAAATAATAACAAAAAAGGATGAAAATACTATTTTCTACCTCCAGTTCCCACAGTCCTCCTTCTGGATGCAGACTTTTCTAAATCTATGGGAATTAGCCTGAATCACCTCATTGTTGAAAAGAGCCACATCTGTCAAAATTGGTCATTGCATAATCTTATGGTTGCCATGTATGATAATCTCCTGGTTCTGCTCATTTCACTCAGCATCAGTTCATGCAAGTTTCTCCAGGCCTTTCTGAAATCATCTTGCTGATCATTTCTTATAGCACAATATTTCATAACATTCATATACCACAACTTATTCAGCCATTCTCCAACTGAGGAACATCCACTCAGTTTCCAGTTTCTTGCCACTACAAAAAAGTCTGCCACAAACATTTTTGCACATGTGGGTCCCTTTCCCTTCTTTATGATCTTTTTGGGATACAGTAGAGATACTGCTGGATCAAAGGGTATGCAGAGTTTGATAGCCCTTTCTTAGACATGACTATTTAGTTAGGAACTATAGACATTTATAATACCCATGAATCATTTTTATAATTGGTTGTCACATTTGTAAAATGACAACAAGGTATCTAGTGGATAGGAATAGTCATGATATGAACCTAGAAGAAGTACAAAGATAACAAAGAATATTGACAATTTGATTCAGGATTCAATGCCATAAAGTACACTCATTTAAGAGAGGTATCTCTCTATTCAGGAGGATAATTGTAAATTTAAATCTTTCTTACTGAAAATTGTCAAGATTTAAAAAAAAATTTAAATGTAATAATAGAATTCATACTTGTTCATGACTCCAACAGAGTAACAGATTGGGGGATTTTTACCCTAATGGTAATGGATGTTAGTGATAAAAGTTTCCAGTGTGAAAATGCTTTAGGCAAGGTAGAATGTTTTGTGCACTTATTTTTTTTTTTTAGGAACCTAGAACTCTGTAGCTCTCAACCACTAGATAATTTTAATGCAGTCTAGGTCCATCTGTTCATTTAAAGCATATGCTGAGATGAGGGAGAAATTCATCTTGGTTATGAAGTAATGAAAAATTAGATTAATTATTGTGTGGCTGAGGTAACTGGTACCTAGGGATCTCAGTAGTGGATACCTTCCAATATTTAATCAATAGAACAGGTTGTTTTTATAGAGAAAGTGGATTATCCTTTTCATGCTCCTGTTTCATTCTACCAGGCAAAATGCCAAAAGATAGAGAGAAGTGGACATGATCTAAATCTATTGTGGAAAAATCAGGTGATCTCACAGGTAGAAAAGTACTGAACATATGAAATAGAACATTAGTTTGGGGTTTGGAAGAGCTAAGTTCCCTCACTGATATTCTCCCTCATACTTTCTCTAACCCAAAGGAGTAACAACTTAGCTATGGGAAACAGAATTTTTTCAGGCTCCACAAATTGGAGATTTCTTAGCATTGTAAGTAGATGGGGTAGCTGTCTGAAATGATTGAAAACAGATTGTTTGGTATGAGGGGATCTGGATTCAGATCCTACATTTCTTTTACTATCTTTATGACCTCAAGCAAGTCATTTACCTTGCAGGGTCTCAGTTTCTTTATCCACAAAATGGAAATGATACTCAATCTTAAAGTTATCACAGAAAAAAGAAGATAATATAATAGAAGTTCCTTTACAAAATTTTCTTTGTATAGGAGGTATTGTTAGTTGTCTCATAAAAAAAGAATCACTAGTTTCAAACATTACCCTACTCCCTTCATAACACTTATCTTTTATTAGCTTCTTCTACAAACATTATAATTATCTTTGTGCTTCTTCTATGTTTCATATTATGACTATATCTATCTGCTAGATACTTTGTTGTCATTTTGCAAATGTAGCGACCAAATATAAAAATGATTCATGAGTGTTATGTAAATAAGAGTAGAATAAATGTTGTCTGTAGTTCCTAACTGAATAGCCATGTCTAAGAAAAGAGTGGTTAACAAGTAGAGAACAAGAGGTGTCACTTCTCTGGATTATATTTATCCCACCTCTTAGACTAGATGGTCTCTATGACCCTCTCTAGCTCTACATTTATATAATCCTATGACCTCAAAGATCGTTTCCATTTCTAAGCTTCTCTGGCTCTATGGGGAAAGGATCAACTTCCAAAAGATGGATTTTAGCACTTGTCTTTTTCATAAGGAACAAGAGATAGCCTGCTCCTTCTGTCCTCCTCTACTTTGCTTTATTCCAGTAGATCCCTATGTGTCACTGACCTTAAGAAGCCATGCCCACGAGTATAAAGAAAGAATCAGGTCACTTGCCTGGGGCAGTATCATGACCATAGGTGAATATAATAAAGGGAAAACCAGTTATCGATGCCTAATTTTCATCATGAACCAATAGTAACAAATCCTAATAATGAGTGCTCACAATGGAGTCTATATGCATATAACCAGAAATGATCATAATATAGAGTAGAACCTCTGTTGTGCATAAAGTTGAAATTGATAAAGTGAGTCTATCTTGGATGCAGTTCAAGCATCATTTAAAAGAACCTTTTCATCCATTCATCCATTCATTCATATTTTTCTATCCATTCATTCATTAGACAAATATATCAAGGCAGGCTATTTTATCAAAAGACTCAGCAAACAAGGCTCTAAAGTGTTTCCTTATGGAGATTTTATCAAATGTTTCAATTAATACAGAAAAAAATTAACATTGATACCACAATCAAAAAACTAGAGGAAGCCCAAAAAGTCTAGCCCGGTTTTACCACAAATTAAAAAAAAAAATCAAGGAAGTTTGTACTTGTCCAGTTTATTAAGTATCTACCACTAAGGCACTAAATTGAACAGCATAATCCATAATTCCATTAACTAGATGACGCAAAGAAGTACATTTTCTTTGCAACAGGGAACCAGAGAAAGTGAGTCATTCTGTTTTCTTCAGTCAAATCTGCTTCTTAATGGCGTTCTTGGAGAGCAGCCCAAGCATGGCTTGTGTCCATTCATAGGATTCCAAGGTTCCCTATAGTATCTGTGTGCCTTCAAGTGTAATAGCAGCACAATTTGAAGATTTCCATTCACTCCGAAAGTCACTATATGATATGTAGCACATGGTAATTTGCAGATTCATTAGGGAGAGGGGTCTCAGATAAAGAGAAGGATATTGAAGAAACACTAAATTTTTTCCTCTTCTGTTCTCAACCCTTTCTTTATGTGTTCAGAGAAGAATGAAGGGGCAAAGATTAGTCCATGGTCCCAAAGAGTCAAAATCTCAAAGCTGGAAGGGATTTGAGATTCTACCTGAGATCTTCCAAGAATATCTTCCAAAATTCACCTAAGAAATAGTAATTTGGTCTTTGTTCCATTTCTTTTAATAATGAGTTCTTTTGAATGATTCCAATTATAAGGAAGTCAGAAGATTATTTTGTGTTTTTTCCAGATATCAAGACTAAATAATGCATTTCCTCTACTTCCATTTTTTTTATTTCTTGTTCTTTCTTCTAGAATAAGGCAGAACAACTCTAACCTATCTTTACATGACAGCCCTTCAGATACTTAAGAACAGCTATAATCTCCTCTTCTCCAAATGAAGTTCTAGTCCTTTAATACAATACAGATGATCTCCAGCTAATCAACATTCTTTATAAGATGTTTTGCTCAAAATTCACTGAAATACTGCAGATATAGTACAACTAGAGTCTGTTTCTTGGTATCATTGCTTTTTCCCTCTTGCTCTGAACACTAAGATTCTCTTATTGACATCTAAGAATGTATTAGCCATGACATCACACTGTTAACTCATGTGAAGGTTACAGTACTTTGAAACCCCTAAAACTTTTTCAGATTAGGTGATATTGACCAACATATCCCCCAATTTGTGCTTTTGAATATTATTTGTTGAAACTAAATGCAAGTTTCCATTAATTTTCTTCCTATTCCCTATCATGTTCTTTGATACAATTTACCATTTTAGACAATTCAGATCTTTTTTCTGTTGCAGTCACAGAGTATTTTAATTGTCCCTCCAGGCGTATGGTCATCTAAAAGAAGGATAAATATTTCTTTTGTTCCTGCTAAGATAATAATATTAAGAAACATGCCTGAGCACAGATTCCTGGACATTGTGCCAAAAATTTCCCTCTAATTTAATATCAAATCATCAATACCTACTCTATGATTTTAATGTAATACAAATCCACTTAATTGTATTGCCATTTCTTTTTGTCACAATGAAAGCACGGGAGTTTTTGTCAAAAACAATGCTTAAAGTCTAGGTAAATTGTATCTTTAATATTCACTTACTCCCACTGATCTAAAACATGTCAGAAAAAGAAAATTTGTTAATTGCTCTACTCTTTAGTTTCCTTATTTGTAAAGTGAAAATATTGTACTATTTGACACCTCCAGTTTTTTCTGGCTCTAAATATCTCATCCCATGATCTTATAAAAACCTATCTACACTCATTGCCTCCATTTTCCTTTCACTTACTTCTCAATCTCTTGTAGCTTGGGTTTCTACTTTCATCATTTAACTGAGACTTTTCTTTCTAAAATTACAAGTCTCTTACTTTCCAAGTTCAATAGCCTTTTCTCAATCCTCATGCTCCTTGAGTTTCTCCACTATTTATTCTTTTGATTTCCTCTTACTGGATACATGACAATCTCTCTGGATTGTCATATCATTTGGATTTCTTGGTTTTCCTTCGTTTGTCTGATCACTCCTCAATCTCGTTTGCTGGATCATCATCCATATCATATCTCCAAATTGTGGATCTTCCCCAAGGCTCTGTTCCAAAAAAAAAAATTGGCTCTTTATACCTTCTTGATGTCATTAAGTGCCAAGGTCTCAATTATCATCTTTAGGCATATGTCTCCCTAATCAACATATTTAGTCCCCTCTGACTTTCTTGTACCCCACTCTTATGTCCCAAACTACCTATTGGATATTTACAATATTCAAAATTCAAAAATTTCTTCTCATCATTTAAGTCATGGAAATTAGAATGAGGATTCTTTTAATTCAAGACATTTAAAATTGAGGAGCATGCAAAATTTATTTTTCATCTATTTTAGTTTCTTAATGTGCTGGTAAATTCCTCTCCAAATTAGTTATTATGTAGTAACCCTGTATATAGACTAGTGATCATATTTCCAGACAACATCTTCAAGGGAAATGTTCCCTTCCCAAATATTTTTTTCTCTTCTAGAAGTATCAGATCTTGGCTTAAACAGGTAACTGATCCTACTTTGCCCATAAATTTTTCTGGAAAGGTATCTTCTAAACTGGGAGATCTCTGAATGTCCCTAGGGCCAAATAGTGATAATTCATTATATCAAATGCTCCATTACTATATGAAAGTGGGATGAAAGTTGCATATGTGTTACAAGATTGGCCTTTCAACCCTAAACTACCTATCAACACTGTAGTGGAAAGAGTACTGACTAAGAATTAGGGTACCTGGCTATAATCTTGCTTTGGGCTCCTAGTTTCATTTCAGTCTCAGTTTTTTTTCTTTGCAAAATTTAAGGGTTGGACTATAAGCTCTCTGAGATCTCTTTCATCTTTAATATTGTAAATTCTATGAAAGGGATATATATTAACAAAGCATCATGTCCAAATAATAGACCATAAAAAGGAAACCTATTTCTTTAGAATGGTACCTTTGGTTTCTTGCACCTTCTTCATATTTGTGTAAATGTTTGTGTACATGTATGTATACATATTCTTTCATCAAAGTCCCAAAACCACTTGCCTAATCATCTAAGCTAAAAGTTCTTGGAAGCCAGATCAGCAAGAACACATGAATTAAGATGGATAATGAATAATGTTGATCTATCAGCCACTTGAAAACATTCACTTTGTATGTGCTTCCAGATTGTTTGATGGTTATAAAGCAAGCAGTAGATCTGAGTTGTTTACAGCCTATCACTCCAACTCCCTAGAGATGGAAATTTGTCAGCCAGTCGATTTTTCTGCATTTATTTTTGATGGAAAAAATTGGAAAGTTGGACATTTTCAATCTTTTTTGAAATCGTTAACATCACTTGCAGCTTCCTAAATGAGCACCTGAGGTAGTAGTATCTTCATGTAATCCAACTTTGAAAAGATAGGTTGAGGGAGGAAACATTGTATAGTTGAAAGAGTGATGAACTAGAAGTCAAGAGACTTGGGTTGAAACCCTTAGTTCTAAGACAAGAACCATGTACACCTGGGCACTAGGATTGGAGTAGCCCTAGATATGGAAATGGAAGACCTCAATTTAAAACTCAGCTCCCCCACTAATCATTAGCATGACTTTGAGCAAATATTTTTTTTTCCTCTTTGTACCTCAATTTCCCTCTAGGTCAAATTATGAAATTAGACAAGAAAATTCCTAAGTTTTTATCCACCTCAAAATCCTGACAGGAATTTCTTTTAGGATTAATTTCCTTATGAGATAAATGGGAATTCATAATACTAGGAATTACTCATCTTACTGGAATAATTTGAGGAAAATTCTTTACAAATCTTAAAGTGTTATAGAAAAGTTGTTATTATTATATACCTTATATACATACAACACTGTTTAAGGGCTATAAGGAATGAAAAGAATTATAAGATAGTCATTTATTTCCTCCTTCAAGGAATTCAAAACCTATTTAGGTAGACAAGATGTATGGAAGAGAAAAAAATAACTTTATGAGGCCTACCAAAAAGTGTGGAAGTACTGGAAGTACCAAAAACATAGAACAGATAAGTACTTCATTGTACCTGCATTTTTATTAATTTGGAATTTGTTGTTATTGTTTGTCTTCCTTCTTGAAGAGGACCATGACATCAGGGAGGTGATGCTATGAGGGGCAAGGGAATTGGATTTAAGTGAGGGAGGGCTGGGCAAGGTCACCTGCCTCACTTTCGCCTCTAGGGTCATCCAGTGGCATGATATTAATGAAGATGACTGTAGATGACCCTGGATGAAATGGGAGACATTGGTCTTTTTAAGCTAAGGTCTTCAATAGTTTGACTGTACCACACCCAATCAGTGATTAAAATAAGATAAAAGTGGAGGCAAAGAATCTTCTCTTTAGCATAGTCCCCTAAAACTTAAATATGCTAAATCAAATATAGAACATATTTTGCCTTGGTAGAGCAACTTGTAGATACTTTTGCCAGGAGAGCCAAAAAAATCTATAACCAATTATATAGGATTTCTGAGAGTAATGAACCCAGAAGCTCAAGGCGTGTGCTTGTGTGTGTACATATACATATTTCTACCTAAGCTCAATGCTGAGCATAGCCAGTCCACCAAGAATTGACCAAAATTATATAAGGGGTTCTCAGAGATATACTCCATGATATATCAGGTGTATTCCAAAATGTTAGAATTTATAGTCAATATGTAATCTACTTTCCATGACTGTTGTAAAGATAAAGTGAGATAACATTTGTAACATTCTTCATAAGTCTGAAAGCATTATATAAATGCTGGTTGTTATTATTATTATTTTTACATGGACATTTTAAGAGCCTCCCATCAATTGTATGGAACTTACACTTCCAATCACCTAGATATATGTGAGTCTCCCACTAATTGCATAGAATTAATACTTGCAATTTGTATGCTCAAATTTCCCATTTCTCTTATAGAGTATTTCCATCTTAAACAGTCAATGTGCCATGAGTATTTGTGACAAAGAATAATACTCCACCATGAGCAAGAAAAGTTTGAGAACTTTGAACTGCAGAATGAGAATTTGTATTCATTTATTCTGTATTGTTATTTGTAGGTCATGGAACAAAGGGAGTATTTGAGCTTCTATCAGGATGGCGGAGGACCAGAGAGAACCTGCCCTTCAAAGACAGGGTTGCTGATGCCTATTCTGATGTGATGGTCACCTACACCATGACCAGCTCCTTGTACTTCATTACGTTTGGCATGGGGGCCAGCCCTTTCACCAACATTGAGGCCGTGAAGATCTTCTGTCAGAACATGTGTGTCTCCATCCTCTTGAACTACTTCTACATTTTCTCTTTCTTTGGCTCCTGCCTGGTCTTTGCCGGCCAACTAGAGCAGAACCGTTACCACAGCATCTTCTGCTGCAAGATTCCTTCTGCAGAATACCTGGATCGTAAGCCTGTCTGGTTCCAGACCGTGATGAGTGATGGACATCAGCAGACTTCTCATCATGAGACCAACCCCTACCAGAACCACTTCATTCAGCATTTTCTCCGGGAACATTATAATGAATGGATCACAAATATCTATGTGAAGCCATTTGTTGTCATCCTCTATCTCATTTATGCTTCCTTTTCATTTATGGGCTGTCTGCAGATCAGCGACGGGGCTAACATCATCAGCCTGCTTGCCAGTGACTCCCCAAGCGTCTCCTATGCCATCTTGCAGCAAGAATACTTCAGTAATTACAGTCCAGTGATTGGATTCTACGTATATGAGCCTCTTGAGTACTGGAATGGAACCGTCCAGGAAGACTTAAGAAGACTTTGCAGCGGCTTCACTGCAGTGTCTTGGGTTGAACAGTATTACCAGTTCCTGAAAGTCAGCAACATCAGTGCGAGTAACAAGAGTGACTTCATAAGTGTCCTGCAAAACTCCTTTTTAAAAAAGTCAGAGTTCCAGCACTTCCGAAATGATATTATTTTCTCCAAGGCAGGAGATGAAAGCAATATCATTGCTTCTCGTTTGTATCTGGTGGCCAGAACTAGCAGAGACAAGCAGAAGGAAGTAATACAAGTACTTGATAAACTCAGGCCCCTATCTCTGGCCAAGAGCATTCGGTTCATTGTGTTCAATCCTTCCTTTGTTTTCATGGATCACTATGGCTTGTCTGTTACCATGCCCGTCCTGATTGCTGGCTTTGGAGTCTTACTAATGTTAATTTTAACTTTCTTCTTAGTGATCCATCCTCTGGGAAATTTCTGGCTAATTCTCAGTGTCACCTCAATAGAGCTGGGCGTTCTGGGCTTGATGACACTGTGGAACGTAGACATGGATTGCATTTCTATCTTGTGCCTTATCTACACTTTAAATTTTTCCATTGATCACTGTGCACCCCTGCTTTACACATTTGTATTAGCAACTGAGCACACCCGAACTCAGTGTATCAAAAGTTCCCTACAAGAGCATGGGACAGCCATTTTGCAAAATGTTACTTCTTTTCTTATTGGGTTGGTCCCCCTCCTGTTTGTGCCTTCGAACTTGACCTTCACACTGTTCAAATGCTTGCTGCTCACGGGGAGTTGCACGCTTCTGCACTGTTTTGTTATCTTACCTGTTTTCCTAACTTTCTTCCCCCCCTCCAAAAAGCACCACAAGAAAAAGAAACGTGCTAAAAGAAAGGAGCGGGAAGAAATCGAGTGCATAGAAATCCAAGAGAATCCTGATCACGTCACAACTGTCTGAGAGGCTTAGATAAACTGAATTACTTTTTTTTCCCCCAAATGTCGCACAGAGATGCAGGGAAGCTCAGACCTCAGCTGCTTGGGCTGGCCAAATGTAACAAAGCAAGCCAGATTCAGTGGATTAGTCACAATACATCAAAGTGCCAGCTTTTTCTGGGGAGGGTGGCAATAAGAGTTCAGTTTTTTTGTTTGCTTTCAGAAAAGGAGTTCTCTTTGGGATCTTGGTCTTCATTATAGACTAGTTTCTGGAAGTAATTGTAAAGCTCTGCAAGAGAATCTATGAATTAGTAATATATAAGATGGAAGGTCAAAAATGTTATTTTTGAAAAGACTTAGAATCACTGTTGGTGGGGGAAGTATTTAAAAAGGAAAGGGGAGGGAAAGGAAGGAATTATCAAAATTGCCATGGCATGGCACTTTTCATACTTGTTTTCTCAACAGATTGATCAAAGGAAACCTATGCACTTGGGAAGTAGATACTTAAGTCTAAACCAAAGGACTTCCCAATTCATTTTCTGTGTATGTGTATATATATATATATGTTCATATATATATATATACAATATATACATATACATGTATTTGTATTTAATATATATTGTGATCCATATGGGGAAAAAGTGCCCATTTGCAGATATGCTGGCCTTTTCTGCAATTGTCCACTTTGGCCTTGCCCAAATATAGAAAATCAATTAGGGCCATTCAAAATCAGCTGAAAGGTTAATATACTTTGAAGGAGAATTATCAATATGTTCTGAGTTACCTCTGACTTGTGATAAGCAGAATAAACAAAACAATGAATACATTAAAATGTATTTATGAAGCCATCTGTTTCTGAAAACCTTACATTAAATGTGTTCTGATGACAGAAAAAGTCAGTTCCCACTTGGCCAGAGATTTTGTTATTTTTCTTATCCCAAAGCAGAGATAATAGTCTTAATGATTTTTAATGGTCTTTAAATGGTTTTCCCCCCTCTAGGCAGGGTGATCTGCCCATTTACAGATAGGTATAACATCTGCAAATGGGCAGATTTCCTTATATGGGCCATAACATATGTATATGTGTGTATGTGTATGTATGAATGTGTAGACCATAATTATAATGTCTTCATTAATCTAGATGGCAAAGCTGTCCTGCTATGGAATATAGATAGTGAATGTAGACAAAGAGAGAGAAAATTGGGCAACCTATAAAGTAGAGTAAAATGGACCTTCACCACTCATCATGAGCCTACTAACTGAATCTTAGCATAAAATATTCTAATATCTCTTAACTTTAGTATGTACCTTGCATCAATGTGAATGTGAAATTAAATCAGACCACAGTCACTATGATAATGGTCACTATACCTATTTCAGTACCATCTTGTAGCTTCCTACAATATCATTATCTTTGTTACCTGTAAATTGTCTCAGATGGGCCACTTTCTCAGGGGATCCCAGATCTCCTCAGATGGTCGATGGCCAAGGCTGTTGCCAACTTTTTTCTAGGAGATCCATGAAGTGGAGAAGTCCATTTGGTTAAAGGTGTATAGCTGCTTGCCTCACTAGCAGACAGAACTGAGTCTGCAATGTGTTTCCTTGGGCTAGCTTTGCACCTCCAATAACAAGAGATTGCTAGAAGATGCCTTTTGCCCTACTCCTAGTAGCAAAGTGATATCTGTTTTAGGCAGGACCGAGCAAACTCCCATCTCATCTGACATCATACAGCACTTCCCTTCTCTGGTATAGGAGAAGGCTGTTGGATCTTGCCAGTTTGCATCTGTGCTTTAATTGGCAATGTATAGCTAAAAACAAGGGGAGAGCCATGGAGATAATTATCAGAGAACTCAATACTGGCTGAAGCCTTTTCAAGGGAAGTTGATGAGCTAATTCATGAAGCACCACATACAAGTAAACAAAAATGCCAATCTTTGACAAGAAAAAAAATGCTTCTCAGGATTTAAAGGGGAAAGAGAACATTCTCCAAAATGAATATGTATCTATCTGCTAAGAAAAAAATTATAAGCAAAAATCAAGCTTAATGAGGGGAGTTTGCTTCTTCCTAACTTGGGTACATCCAGTTTCTAATAAATGAACAATGTCTTCCAGATCATATCTGTAGAGGCACAGATTGTATAGGTCAATTTTTTAGAAAAAAAAATGATTTAGGGGTAGAGTTGTTATTCACTTTATCTGTGGATTCATGTTAAAGGTACTTAAGCCATTGGACTCATGAAGAACTATAATTGGAGGAGGCAAAACCTCTACATCATAGTTGTAGATCTCAAATGCAAATTCCTAAAAAAAAAATTTCCATTCCTGATTGGGGGATGGAAGGGTGTTAAAGTCATTATCATGAACTGCCTTCCATTTTCAATGTCTTCTCCCAACTCTGGTTTATTTGTAAAACAAGGGAGGTGATTAACTGAGAGAAGATATTAAATATCTACCAACCTTTTGAGGGGGAGGGCCTAATCTATTCTGGAGAAGCTTATTTCCTTGGGTCACCATTCATATGACTACCACCACAGATTTCAGCAGAAACTTTATATGCAAAGGAGATGAGTGATCTTAGGAACCAAGCATATTTATGACTATCTCCATTCAGGGTTCAGTTTCCCATCCTGCCAAATTGAACAAATAAGTTCTCATAGCATCCCTCTTTTCAGAGGATGAATAAGAGAAAAAATAATATTTATCCCCTCAAAATTTTATAGCCTCAGAATTCTGTCTGATCCTCTGTTATTGCTTAAGTCAAAACCTGGATGACACTCTGGGAGGTACATTAGCTCTTTCAGAGCAAAGTGGGGGCCCTTAGCACACTGCAGCAATAATTTATTGAAATAGCATCATTTGCTCTAAGAGTTAGAATAACTCCCTGTGTGTCTTACTCAGCCCTAGGAAGAAACTTAAGCACTAAGACAATGTGACCAATTATTATTTCTTTCCATCCCCTTTAGGAAATAGATATTTATAAAGTATCCCACTTTTTGGATACTTAAAAAGATCTTAGAACATGAGAATATAATTTTTCCCTTACATTTTACCACTTTCTGTAGCTTGCATGGATGTTTCCTTGCCTTCTCAGGACTGTACTTCCATTTGTTTATACTTATCTGACAAATGGTGTTCATGCTAATAACTTTATGTGGTGTCAGTTGATATCCTTGGTCATTTTACTGGAGAAGATATGAAAAGGAAAATTCTCTTCCCATTCTTCAAAAGTGATGTGTTCCAGTCAGTCCAAGAGGACTTGGTTCTCAAACTTTTCAGTTTGTTATCCAAAAGTAAGAGTTTGTCATTTGTTTGCTATTTGTTTGTTTTTAATTGATAGAGTATGGGATAAGATTTAAAGAAGGAAAAAAAAGAAATTCTTTGGGAATTAATTTGTATGAGATATGATTTATTTTGTTCCCATGGCTATTACCATCTCATTAACAAAATGCGAAATAAGTTTCACTACATTTAAAGTATGCACTGGACTCCAAAAAAATAGGAAAAAAAGAATTTATTTTATTGTTTAATGGATTTGGATACAAGTTTTAGATTCTCTCCCCCCCCCAATTTTATGTTCCTTTAAGGATTTCTAAGACACACCCAACTAGTGTTTGTTTGTTTTTTTAAAGAATGGTGCATTTTGCTCTTCTGTTAGTTCCTTGAAAATTGTCTGTGACTATATAAAAAAAGCAAAAGGCTTATCCTTTTTTTTTTTATCATATGTCAGCAAGACTCTAGTGTTATTCATTACCTTGCCTAAGTCATCTTTGATCATTTCCACAAACCCCAGGTTGTAACCTGAGTAATAGGCAATAGAATTATTTGTAACAAGTGATGCTCCTAAGTTACTTTAATAGGTCAAAGCAAATCTGTATAGCTATTCTTGCACACCAAATTCAGGAGGCTATAATGGAAGCTCTGTCCATTTTGTAATTACCCATTGCAATTTCCCATAATAATCTATTCCTCTAAGGCTTATGCTTAGAGCTAGAGATTAATCTTTGCCGTTCAGAACTACTCCTAGGTGTTATTTTTATAAACTGTAAGTAAGCTAAATACATCAACATGATTTTTATGACCAAAATAGTTGTGAATGCACGACACTATGCATGTATTATTACTGATACTGCACAGATTTTACAAGTCACTATTTTCAGGGTTATTTATAACTTTTTAGTCCCATATCATTCATGAATATTGCAGCAAGTTCTGGTCCCAAGTACTTAGAATCCTTTAATGTTCTCGGGGGGGGGGGGGGAAAGGACTGCCCTCTATGTTATTTAATGATAGACTACTACTAGCAAAAATAGTTTACTACTAGCAAAATTTTTCAAACTGTAATTCATGGAGAAAAAATTTTGTCACACATGGTATAAAAAAGGATTTATGGGAAAATGTTAATGTATGGGTATTACTAGTTATTTAAAATGTGTACCAGAAAGAGAATTTATGTGTCAGAGTGAATAGAGTACCAGCCCTAGATCTTGGAAAACTTGGGTTTAAGTCCTGCCTCTGAAACATACTGGATGTCATTTCTCACAGGCAATTCCCTAGGCCTATGAATTTTAGAGAAAGTATCAACCTGCATAGGGAGAGGGAGTTTCCTTATCAAGGATTTCACTATATCAATAAAACTACAGGCCTGGCCTCATCCCTATCTCTCAAAAATATTAACCACATAATTTTTCTCAATTTCATTTATTTAGCTCTAAATTTTTTAGGATTCCAATTTGTGCTGGTGTTATTCTATACCTTCAAAGTTCACATTGATGGGAGATCAGATTTGATGGATCCTGGCAATTGATTTTGAGCCTTAAGTGATTTCATGGTCAATTAGTTTAGGAATTACTGACCTACCACACTCAGAGAATTCTTCTCAAGATTGAATCTGGCCTGTTGGGACTTTTGACAAATTCTGTGATGAGCCATAGAAAATTAGGCAACTTTTGGTTTTTTGTTTGTTTTTGTTGTTATTTTATGCCATGTAGCATGAAAGTAATGCTCTAAATTTGGGGATTAAATGCTATCCTTTAGAGATTCAGATGTTTGGTAACCCATCCCTTACTCACTTAAAAAAGTGGTCAGTTTTTCCAAAGTCCTTGAAGATCTTTTCAGTTCCATTGAACACATACTCTTTCTGAGTCATCAAAGAAAAAATTACAAATTTAAGGAGATTGATTTAAAACTCATTTGTACTGAATATTTAATTATTTGAAGTCATTCTTTTTGAATCTAAACAAGAAAGCTAACACTAAACTCTCCATGTCACAATTGTAAAGGAAATCTTCCTGAACAGAAACCTGCAAGTGACCTCAGTGAAGTAGGCATGGGCAGGATGAGTTGGTGTTTGTTCTGGGACTTGATTTCAAAATAATTGCACCAAAGGCATTATCAAATAAAATTAGCTTTACACTGGAGAAAGTAAAAAATTATCTTTATATCAGAACCAGTATGTATATACTGTATAACCAGTATATCTATGAACCAGTTACAAAAACAATTAGGCTCCATAGTTTTCTAGACTTACAAGAAAAAAAAAAAGTCCATGGAATCAGGTGATACAGTATAAGATATGAGATTTTTTTAGTGCAAGTTAATTTGTGATTTTATCAGTATGAGTATCCTCTCAAATGGCAAAAATTGCCATGAAATCATTGAGCCTTAGGGTATTTTGGTAGGGATCTTTTTAGGTGCTATGGAAATTTGGAGAAGAAGAAAATGGGATCTGTAGGGAGAGATAAGGAGTTTACTTTTTTGTTGACTGCATATGAACAGAGGTGAAAACAGAGGGGAGCCTTAACATAATAATTTCTTTAATAGTGGGAAGCAGTCATTAAAAGAACATCAGATTATTTGAAAACTACCTCTGTTGTCAGGTTCCTAATCTGGTATCTTCTGGATAGGATGTTTGCTGGTTGTGTATATCCCTATAGTCACAATCATCTATTAAGGTCTTTGTAAAAATGCTGCAGTTGGGCACCTACTCTAAAGGAAACTAGATGTTCTTCTTTTCCTCCTTAGTTAGGGCTTTCAGAAACACTCTGTCTGATTAGGCAAGCCAACATGTATGAAGCCTTGGACTATAATCCCATCATATAATTTCCATCTCCCCTTAAATGATAAGAATATGCCTACATTTACCTAGGAAAATGGAAGTTTATTTTATTTTATTTTATTCTTGCTTTTCATATTCCTTACAAACTATTCCAACTCCAGCAAACTAGGAAAGAAATATTGAACATAATCATAATTTATAAATCAAGATTGTATAAGCAAAGAAATCCTTTCTAACCCAATTTTTGAACATGTGTGGGCAGTTGTAGTGGTTCATGCAGATATACCCTTAATTTTCTGTATCTGGAGCCTTAGACAAAATAAATTGTGGTCATATCCCAAAGTAAGATACATCTTGAGAACAACCATTTTTGTCAATCAATTAGGAACCAACAACTATTTATTAACTATCTAGTCTGTTCCAGAAATTAAAGATACAAAGACAAAAAAATTAAGAGAAGAATAACAGAGAATCTGTTCCTTTTGCATTTGGGAGTTTCTGAGCTGACTTCTTCCCAATGATATTAACTTTTGTTATTTCCATTTTAAAGTCTTAAAAGCAACTAAACTTTGGGACTGATAGAAAAGCTGACAACTGCAATTGAGTGGTAGATGCCACATGATTTAACTCTGTAAGATTTTTCATAATCACATTTTTGCATGTGCAAAAATGAGAAGTGGTTTATTTTTAATATTCTCCTGACTCTTAGACTGAAGCTTAAATAATCTATTATCATTGTTCTCTAGCAGATAACAAGAGTGTCGACTTCCTCCTAAACTTATGTGCTATATCCTCTGTTTCAGCACTGAAAGAGTACCTAGGTGACTGCTTCACTCACAGGACTATTGGATACAAAGCTTTTGTGAAACCAGTGGATTATTAAGCTGGTTACAGACAGCTTCGGATGAACCCTTTGGAGGAACTTATTGGCTTATTTCTTTGAATAACTAGGAGAGATTTTCGTGGGCAAAAGACAAGTGGACAGTGGTGTAAGTCTGATGTTCTCTGGTGCTATATACATTGATTAACTTTGATTCTTGACCTCAGCAATCTTCTTTATAATTTAAGTAAGTCTTTAAGTTATATAGTATGAGATAGTTCTTTGAATAGGAAAACAGCTTCATTTGTGATTCATCTTCTAACAAATGAATCATTTCACAGAGATAGAGATGTATAGTTAGAGAGATAGGCAGGGCTTTTCCTTCACTGAATGCACCAGTATAATATACTAGAATTGTTTTATAGTTGGAGAGTTACAAAATCAGGTCAAAATTAGTACAGAATGCTAGAATATCATGATTTTTTTGAACAAAATTGTGGGGGGTAGTAGTCCTAAATATAGATTTTAAGGTACTAAACTCATGATTATCAATCTTCCAAAGTCTTAGCAGAGTTTAAGCAACAGTTTTATTACCCTTTCTTGATAGTTGTATATAATTGTCAGCAATAGATTTTCCATGCTCTTAACTAACACAAAGGAAATCTGTCACTGCCTGAATAGAGCAGAGATCTCCTCCAGCTACCTCAGAGGGGCATTTAAAAAGAAAATAGAATATGACATTTGATTTTTTTTTAAATGGCAATATTTCAAAACAATATCATTTGTCATTGTTTCACAAAGCAATTATACTCCATTTGCTATTCTGTTTCGTAACTTCAGATGTGTCAATACAGAAAAGGAATACACAGACATAGGCATCTGAGCCCATGAGTGAATGTTCTTCAGGCATGGGCTGAATGTTCATTATGAAAGGTTCAAATGAATGTTCATTAGCATTAAACATGTCAAGGCAATTATAATAGTGTCTCCAAACTGGTATTAGCTCACAAAGAGCCTAGCCACCACATGTTCATAGAAAATTCATTTCCATATGATAAGGAATTTAAATTATATCTTGGATATTAGAATTGAAAGGGATCTATATGACTTTGGGCAAATTATTTTCTCTGAATATCAGAGTGGTAGAACTGAAACCCCTTCTAACTCTGACTGCCATGCACTCTAATGCCCACGTTTTTTTGGAAGACATCAGGAGTCAGAAACAGAATGAGATTTGTTGAAGATCATGTAGTTAGAATATGGCAGAATCATAATTTAAACTTATGTCCTCATTCACCTCACTCCAAATCTATTTGTTCTTTCCATTACATCACACTTCCCTCTTATGTAACTATGTCTAATTGGATAGGGAATTATCTCAGTAAGTCTCTGACATGTTCTTTATGATCTAGTCTCATTCTAGGATAAGAGTTCTTACTCTTGGGTTCATGGATAGATTGTAGGGGTACTATGAACTTGGATAGGACAACAAGTGTATTTTTGTTTTCACTAAACTTCAGTTTACTTTGCAATCTTATATATTTGATTCCATTCTTTTAAAAACTTATTTTAGTAGGGGCAGCTAGGTGGCGCAGTGGATAGAGCACCAGCCCTGAAGTCAGGAGGACCTGAGTTCAAATCTGGTCTCAGACACGTAACGCTGTGTGACCCTGGGCAAGTCACTTAACCCCAATTGCCTCAGCAAAAAAAAAAAAAAAAAAAAAAAACTTATTTTAGTGTGAGAAAAATAGGATTTTTCTTGATCTTGGTTGATCTAAAGATTCACATATCATTAGTATAGCCATTTGCTCATTAATAAAAATATGTATTTCTTTGATATTATAACATGGAAAGATACTCTAGAGATCCATTCATTGGATAGTTCAAGAATAAATGGGAAAACTAGCCACATTTTTAATTCCTTCTTGAGCTTGGTGACATATAGAAGATAACTCACATCTATATTAAGAACAATAAACTTGCTCTTAGTTTTTACAATTATTCCATTAAGAAAGATGATTTCACTAAGACACATGCAAGATTTTATGACTGAGGGGCAGCTAGGTGGCACAGTGGATAGAGCACCAACCCTGAAGTTTGGAGGACCTGAGTTCAAATTTAGTCTCAGACATTTAACACTTTCTAGCTGTGTGACCCTGGGCAAATCACTTAACCCCAATTGCCTCAGGGGAAAAAAGATTTTATGACTGGTTGGAAGGTTTCAGGGTCTAAAATTATGTCACTTTGCAATCAAATAAGGTTATTTTTTAATGATACAGTTGCTCAACAGCCTAAAGCCATAGCAGACCACTGAATGGGTTCCTAAAAACTTTTGCTAACCCAATCTGAAATGTTTTCTTCTCTTAGAATCTTCTGATTGTCCCCTCTATTATTTTTCCATATTCTTTGTAACTTGGAGTCCAAGGAATACACTTACTCCCTCTGTTCCAAAGCCTGTTTAGTACAAACATCCAAACACCTTCATTATTCTCCAAAATCTTCTGTTCTCAAACAATGTCCCCAGGCACTCTCCAACTAAAGCTACCATATTTCTAGAAATAAGTCTTGAAAAAAGAATGGGAAAGAGAAGGGGAAAGGATTTTCAAACACTAATATATCGTTTAGAGGAATTATCTTCTTCTTTCCCATGTAGTATATCTTTACTTAGACAAATACTCATCTGGTTGATCCATATATGACTCTGAATGTACTGAGTCTTCAAGGTTATTTTAAAACACAAGATGCCATAAAATTTTCCTGAGTGAAGCTAACATTAGAAAAATTTCCCTCAGTCTATGATATGTATGATACAGGAACTTAAAACACAGGTGTTTAAAGGATAAAATCTGCTTCACATTTTCTTTCCTTCAGGTTTTTTATTCTCAATTCATATTAAATAGTTAGCAAGCAATTATTTGTTGAGGTACACTTGAGCTGGAAAGGCTACTATACTTACAAAAGAAATGAGCATATTCTCTCCTTTATTCATGTTCTCTCTCTCCTCCATTTCTTTGACACTCCAAATTGAAAAGAATTTTTAGGCATAAATCAAAAGCACATACTGGTCTCAGTATATCTTATTTTTAGATTTAAGGCTTCAATGAAGTATATTAATATTAGTAGAATTCTTTGGGACAAATCTTAATGAAGCTAAAAACAAAAATCTAAAGATAGTTTTGTTTTACTGCTATATGTGAAGATTTTGCCAAGAATGGGAGGGCTAGTTTTGCTGATCTGGCCTAGAAACCTAGGTTCAAGTTTTGCCTTGGGACATGGCAACATGATTTTTTTTTTCCTCTCTTTTTTTTTTATTATAAAGCTTTTTATTTGCAAAACATATGAGTGACCTTTCAACATTGACCTTTGCAAAAAAAACTTTTTTTTCCCAAGCTTTTCCTTTCCCTCCCCCCGCCCCCCACCCCTAGATGACAGGTAATCTAATACATGCTAGATAGGATAAATTATATGACAAGTACAATACATGTATACATATCTATACAGTTATCTTACTGCACAAGAAACATCAGATCTAGAAAGAGAAGAGGAAAAAAAACAACCTAAGAAGGAAAACAGAATGCATGGAAATATTCACAGAAAGCGTTAAAATGCTGTGTTGTGGTTCACTCTCAGTTCCCACAGGCCTCTCTCTGGATGTATATGACTATCTTCATCGCAGCACAACTGGTTTGAATCACATCATTGGTGAAGAGAACCATGTCCATCAAAATTGATCATCGTATAGTCTTGTTGCTGTGTATAATGTTCTCCTGGTTCTGCTGATTTCACTCAGCATCAGTTCATGCAGAGTCAATTTTTTTTAGATTCAAAAATTCAAGACATACAGACCTTCTATTTCTAATCTTATGTTTTTAATTTTCCACCTAACAAATCAATATTTGATCCTGGAAGTTGTTAAAGGGAACAGTTAGTACATCAAAAAGGAGATAGACTTAATTCATATTTTCCCATTTTTTTTTTGCTTATCTCAATGTTCCCTACAGATGACCACCCATTTTTTTTTGGTATGACTTGTAGTAATTTACAACTGTGAGAAGACTGAATCATTTCCCAAAAATCTACTCCCCTTGTAGGTTGCTTTTAGATTAGTCTGGCTGCCATCATTCTCTCCTTTTCTCTCTCTTACTGCTTAATAGCCCTATTGAATCTTGTACTGTAACTCTCTTTAAGCAATACCTAGGTAGTTTTGAGGACTCTTAGAGTTTCTCTTAGATATGAACTCATTTTCTCATGGTAGAAAAGAGTCTACACCTCTTAACTATTATATCATCTGATCTCACCATGTAGCAGTACTTCTCCATCCAAGAGCCAGTTACTTAAAAAAAATGTTAGTTACATGATAATAAAATTATAATCATTTAGGACAGTTTTCTGTGAATGAAAAATATTCCATACTGAAATTTTACTAGGCACAATTTAATCTTTAAGATGCATAAGGAATTTTGATGAATGTTGTTAGTATGATAAGCAGAGGCGTTGACATAATACACGATAATGATGAGATTACTGCTAAGGTATTTCCAAAACCATCTAAGTTATATTGGTATACCTTCAAGCACATTTGAATTTAATAACAGTTTGTAGTATGGCATAATGCATAAGGAGCTGGTCTTTGAGTCAGGAAGCTGTAGGTTTGAAAGTTTGAAAAGGATTTCATGTATGCTTTCTCATTTGAATTTCATGACAACCTTGTATGATAGATACAATGGGCACAATATTATCCCCATTTTATGAATTAGGAAAGTGAGGTTCAAAAGGTTAAGTAATCTGTGGATACAATGGGTAATCACTAAAACCCCAACTAGTTCTCAATTTTGTGATCATCTAGCAAACCCATGAGGATAGTTAACTTTCTCAAACATAATAATTTTTTTTCTTTTTTGTCATCAAGCTTGAAATTTTCAGCAGATTTTAGATTTGGTCAAGAGATATTGAAACAGTTTGCTTAGTATTTTTCATACTCTAACCTTGTGATCTGGTGAAAAGAAAGACATTTTGGCATGAGTCAGGGAGTAATGTGGCTTTGTTCAGGGTTTTTAATTTTTTTTATATCTCCTTTATAGCAGCCACATATAAGCAATATCCAAAAAGAATGGAGAAATCTTGGCTTTACTAAGAGGAGCTAAACACTTCTGACAAAAAAAAGGAGCCCAAGCCTAAGCTTGTGCATATCGATTGTTTTCTGATTATTTGGTAATGTAATGAAACTGAAAAAAAAGTCCATCAAGGTCTAAAAAGGAAAAAAAAAAAAACAAAGAGGCAGAGGAGAAAAGAAAAGAAGAAAAGGGACAAAGAAATCTAAACATGAAAAAAGGAGTGTTCAGGATTGCACAACCATCATATAACTAAAACATCTCCAAAGCCCCATTGGCCTGTGGACAAGGCAAATCAGTTGGTATGGGTTTTGACCATTTACAGGGAAATTGGCATTGTATCCATTCATTTACAAAAACACTTAATTGAATAATTACTAGGCATAAGGCTATTATGAAAAGGTATACAAAAATAGTCATACCAAATTCTTGCCCTTTAAGAGTTTTAAAACCTACTGGAGAGAGATAAATACATTCACAAATAACTAAAATAGGAGAGTATAGCTTATACATGCCATGTTAATGGTATAAATGAAGTTTTAAAAATACAAAGAAGGAAGAATCTCTACAACTGGGAGGACCAAAGAAGGCATCATGGTTACATTCAAAATGGACTTTGAAAGTTGGGCAAAATGTTTGAAAGGAGATGGGAGGAAACAGCTTAAGGTGATTATATAAAAAAGGTATTGCCTCTCCTATTTCTGTATTAGCTATATTGAAAACTAGCTCAAAATGTGGATCTATAGGATATGTATATAGAGTACTACACACTTATCTAAAGTTGTACTACATTCTCTAAGCCCATATATCAGAACCCTAATGTGTAAAATCCTTTCATTACAAAAGGAGTTTGGGGAAAAAAAGGATGGAGGCATTTAAAAACCAAACATTTTGTCAGTTTTTATGAGAAGAGAATTAAATTTAATAGATATTCACATTTCGTCTTTTCAAAATTCCAATACTAAGTAATGTTACTTTGAGAGTGAATACATCCTGGTAGTTTTCCTGTGTGAGAAATCTATATATCAATGAGTGACCTGGAAGGATTTCAATAGGAATGAACTTCCCACAAATTCATGGTATCTCAAAAGTCTTAATTAATTCAAGATGCTTTTTTCCAGTGCATTTAAAAGCCTATTTAGATAATACTTTTTTGTGGTTTAAATCACAGCATTATATGATTGTCAGTATTCAGCTATAATGGTTATTTAACTATTCAGTCCAACTCTCATCTTAAAAATAAGTAAATTTGGACTTAGAAACATTAAATGACTTACCTGAAGTCAAAGAGGTATAAGTGCTTCTGCAATTATAGTGCTTCTTAAAACATGCAAAGAAACTTTTATTAACTTAACAAACTGTTAGCAAGGACTCTAACCATCATCACACACAAAAAAGGAATGAGGATACAGAGGCTTTCAGAGTTGAAGAGACTGGATTAGCCCAAAGTTTATGAATATTAAGTCTCTCATAAACTTAATAAGAGTCAAGATGAAAACCCAGATTCTGAGAAATCCAAACCAGTATTCTTTCCTTTATTGGATGAGCTAGGGTAAGGGAATAGAGGATACTGCCTCCTCTTTGAAATTATTACTCCTCCCTCCCCTATTAAACAAAGGGTTTAAGCACAAGGATCTCTAAGCATTTTCCAATTCTAAGCTATACTAAGCCTGTTTTAGCACCATGTTGCCTGGGACTCCAGGGTATGCTGAAGCTAATTTATTTTGTCCATACTTCAGAGTTAATCCCTAACTGCAATAGATTCTGAACCCAGTTGCAAACCTGGTTAGGAAGGGGAGACTACCCACTGTTCAAACTTTCAGATCTTTTGGAACAGCCCAGAACTCAGACAGACTTTGGACACTGAGCATACCCCAAAGCCAAAAAGTCAAAACAAAATATTTTCTTCAGGGTGCTGAATGATACAACATATTATACCATACATGGCAGAATTTTAAATATATATGTATGTCTATATGTGTGTATGAATAAATACCAGGATATTTTAGTAAATAATCAATTATTCTTCAGTCAAGTCACTGGAAGTCAAATTTTAAAAATCTAATTCCTAGTTTATCCCTTGGCTTTCAAAATGGTAGAATTTCACACCTCTAGGTGAAATATTCTATTATAGGCAAAGAATATTGCCTTGACAGGTGTGCTAATTAGAGGTGATAATAATTTTACAGAGTTGTTTTTACTTCAAAATGCCAAGAAGGAATCATATTGTCCTTGTATGATGGAAGATTTTTGGCAGTCTGCTTATGTGGCTTGGGAAGCTTCCTGGTTTAATTAGCTCTTATTGGCACCATTCTAATGCAGTAATCAGAAGGTGAGAGAAAATGGGGGAGGCAAACATGAATTATGGAATGAGAATGGGTACATCTGTATACTTCTAGAGGTGCAGTATGTACTTTTTCAATGGAATGCCCTCACATCACAATATATTTGTAGGTGGAATAGTGGTTAGACATGAACCTGAGTAAATCCTATTTGAGACCTTTGAAAAGTATACGACCTTAAATAAGTCACTTAATATATTAAGCCTTAGTTTCCTCATCTGTAAAATTAAGGATAATAATAGCATATCTCCACAGGATTTTTGTGAGGTTCAAATGAGATAATATATCAAAAGGATTTTTTAAACTTTAAGGATTTATATAACTATTACTGTTCCTTCTAAGTCCAGAACAGTTAATGTATAGATTAGAAAAATTATTATAAACATAAGCTTTGATTTATTTAATGATGTCTGACATTTGTCTGCATTTCATAGACCTCTGGGTCTATGTTAAAATCCAAAATAAGGTCTTTACTTCCTCCATGGCCATATCTCAGTCCCTAAGTATTACCAGTTCTTCTTGTCTCTTGGCAAAAAGAGACCGTGATTCATCCTGGTTGATCCAGCATTCCAGAGCCTTTTATTTCTCACATGTGTTGTTAGAAATAGATTTTTTAAAATCTTCTAATAAAAGCAAAGTACTTTGATTCTTAGCCATCTGTGCTATGCTGGTTAATAGATAAGAACTTATTGTTGACTATTTGCAAGGTATGCTAAGCACCAAAGTTGCAAACCCAGGAAAGCAAAACAGTCTGTGTTCTCAAAGAGCTTATTGTATAAGGAGGGAAGACATCATATAAAGGGGAGGAAAACAGGTAATGCTAAGAACATATATAGTGTCATGATAAAGGAAGAAAACAGTCTGTTTAATGTTGGAATTTTAGAGCATAATGTTAGCATAATCTATTATGGATTTTAACATGATATAACACTGCATAGTTATTAACAATGTCCATTGTAAATTAGCATCAGAGGAAGAACCCAGGTTTCTCCTAACTCCAAGTCCAGTATTCTTTCCACTAAAATACACTGTCCTATATAATTAAGTAGGTTCAGAACTGGCTGAATGACTGGAATGAAAGTGAAATAATTAGTGGATTGAGATCAACCTGGAAAGATTTCTAATAGAATGCCCCTGTGTTCTGTCGTTAGCTTTGTTTCATTCAATAATATTATTATTGCTTTGAATGACTTAAGTGACAGGCTTTCTACTTTTTCAACATGAAGCTTAGAAAGCTATCTAATGCAATGGAGAAACAAAATTTTGACAGATTTGGAACAATGGATCAAATCAAATAGAAAGCTAACATAAAAATGATTCAAATGAGTTAAAACAACTTATGTCTAAAATATAAATGCCATGAGTATATAATTGGGAAGAAATTACTAGGTAATACTTCATGAGGAAAAGATTGAAGTACTGAAGTATATTGTAGTATAGTGGATTATAAACCTATCTGAGTCAACAGTATGACACAGCATTGAAAAAAATCCAATATGATATTTTTTCATATTTTGATAAATGCTTACTTTAAATTGATATAAGTAGGTATGCTCATCCAAAAATGTAATATGTGATTCCTACATGTTTTATCCTATGTGATCCATTTCTACATCTTTATATAAATCTTCCAAAAAGGGTGCACCAAATATGCTAAATGCATCTCACAGTGTCTTATTATTTGGAAGGAACTAATGTAACACATGGTTTTCTCATCCATTGTATGTCATTGTTTTTATACAACTGATGAATCTGCTCTTCTAGTCAGACAACCTGAATTTTGTTTTTTATATACTTTTCTAAATAGATCTTTTTGGCAATGTCCATCATTAATCTTTCCGTTGCTTTTGGAGTTGCTTATAATTTTCATTTTTGAAATTGATTCAAAAGCATATGGAATTATTAATAGAATGGAGTTTTTTAAATAAGTTGTGATTTAATCAGTGTGAGAAGTCCTTGGTATGGTAAATCCTTCTATAGATATAGATCACAAGCAGTTATGAGGAAATTGCTTGAAATAACATATCTGTGTTAAGTGATTTTCCTACTTGCAAAGATAATTTCAGCCAAAATAAAATATTGTTGGTTTTTTTAATGGAGTTTTATAGAAGTGTACATTACAGTCATTATAATCAATCAAGAAGCATTTGCTAAGCAACTACTGTGTGATAAGCAGTGGGCCAAGAGCTGGGGATACAAATGCAATGAATTAAATAATTCCTAATTACAAAGAACTCATTTTCTCACAAACTCAACCCAGATTCATAGCCCCTTTTTAGTTAATTCTGGGCCAGTTCATTCATTATTCATGTGTAGCACCAAGCCTATTCAGGTGCATTCCCTAGTATTAGAAAAATGAATGATTAGAACAATATGTTTTAAGTTCTGTGAATTTCACTAAGAATATTTTACAGTGTTTGGGGGCTTGATGTGATTAGTACAATATAATACCACAACAAAAATCTTTGGAAAAACATCATTAAATAGAGAATCCTTTTGTTTAGACTCTAAAATTATCTGTTAATATTAAAAATCTAATATGGGGATAAAATCATGTGTTAAAACATCACTTCATAGCAGTTTTCAAAGTTGTTGGATAAAGGTATCTCTATATGTATATCTCATAGAGCTTTTTGTAATTTTATCATATGTGCAAGAAATACCTTTTTTGGGAAGAGTATTCAAGGCTGCAATTTATTCAACTGAGTCAAGTGCTTTTTATAAAACTAGCAAGCAATAAACATATCAGGGTTTTTGAGTCTATACTTTCTGGTGTTGCAGTTATAAAAATACTTTAGACACTTCAGAAAAAGTCTCTCATATTTTTATCTGGGATATATCTTTGATGCATGCATATGCTATCATCATCATCCTCATTAGTATTTCATAGAGATGAAGAGATAGTCATAAGTGAGTACTTAATGATGATGGGTCATTTTTTGTATTACTGTTTTTTTTCCATCTTTTATTTTGGGGAGAAACAGTCTCTGACTTTTCCATTTTCTTGGAATCCTCATCTATTTGAGGAATTAAAATTTTTTCTATAATAGTTTCACAAACTTCTTACTCAGGTCAAGTTGCTATATTAAATTTATGGGGCTTTTGTTTCTTTGTAATCTTTCATGAAGAACATGCTTAAGGCAACAGAAACTTCATGTTTCATCTATCACTGACCATAAAAACATATCCCTATAAAAGTACTGATAGATCTGTTCTGTTTTCCTCTTTAGTTGTTGTGCTCCTTCAAGTTTCAATTTCTTCTTATTAATTAAATTAATTAGTTTTTGTTGGTTTCAACTAGTATTAACTGAATGCAATACTAAGTTCCCTATAAGATTCTTTTTGTAACTTTCTTTTCCCAAATTTAGAAAAGTTAGAATTTAGTCATTTTCCCCATTTTGTTGTTGTTGTGGATGATGATAAACTTATACTTCAAATTAGTGGTATGTTTAGTTACCATTTTTGTTCTCTTGGCAAGAGAGTGTTTGCCAGCCTCTGAAGTTTTTCAACTCTTTCTATTTCAGATAACAAATCTGAGAAAACTGTTTTTTGTCACTTAGACTTCAGTTTTAAAAATTGTGACAGAAGCAATATCTTTATTTTTCCCTATTTACAATTTCTCAGAATCAACAACTCATTTAAACAAAACTTGGAATTTCCATAATATATATAACCTTCTCACATTTAGCTTTTCGTCTAATTTGACACTTTATTTGGACCTTCGTGATCTGGATTCATAAAAATACCATATATAAAAGTGAAAAAAATCACAGTCTTGCTTAAGTTAGGTCATATGTAGGGTATTGCCATTTCAAGATCCAGTGAAAGAACTAGGAATAATTAGCTGTGATGAATTGAGGCAGGGAAGAAGGGAAAGGGAGGGACATTCTCACAACAGAACTGTGGTATCTTATTGTTCTGTGTCAAGCTTTTATATAGTATTTTGAGGATTGTAAAGCACTTTCTACACAATGATCC
Source organism: Myrmecobius fasciatus (assembly GCA_023553655.1). Lineage (NCBI taxonomy): Eukaryota > Metazoa > Chordata > Mammalia > Dasyuromorphia > Myrmecobiidae > Myrmecobius > Myrmecobius fasciatus. Next base: position 43,028 of record JAJPUD010008709.1, read on the forward strand.
TGTAAGATAGGCAGTAAAAGTATTATTATCCTCATACAGAAAAGGAAACTGAGACTTTTAGAGGAGATCTAAGTGTTTAATCAAACCTGAGGTAGTATGGGAAGGCCACAAAATGCCAAACCACTAAAAACTGCCAAATTTGAAAGGAATCCATGTGGTTTTATATGTTTTAAAAATCATTGAAATTTGCATTGGCATCCCAAAGAAAATTTATCTTAAAATCACATTTTTACTAATTCTAGGAGTTTCTCTTCATAATCACTTAATGTGAGTGTCTTACTGGCTCATTCATTAGTTACAACCAAAGGTAGAAACCAGAAGTGATTTATTTATTTATTTATTTGTTACCTATCAAATAGTTGCAGTTCAAAAAGGATACTTTGGAATCAGAATGTTTCAGTTCAGTTTCTGACTTTGCTCCTTATTTGCCATATGACCTTGTATGAGTCCCTTCACTTCTCCAAGAGCCTTTTCTTATCTATAAAATGGAGTTAGCAATAATTTTACCATCTACCTCACAGAGCTGCTATAATGATGAAAATAACAGCTTACGGATAAAGCACTTGTGCCATACAGATGTTTTTGTTCCCTCAGACTGGAAGACGGAATGGAAAACTTGCGACTATCCAAGAGGAAATAGCATAATTAAGACAATTTTGCCAATTTGTCAAATTATAATATTAGTGCCCCTGTGATCTCACCAAAATATCTCAAGAGTGTGAAAGGATGAAAACAACAAAAAGATGTTTTTGTTTATTTGTTTTTGCCACAAGTCATGTTTTGAATGGGGTATTTTCCCTTTCTCCTTTAGGCATTTCCTCCTTGGTTTTTTAACTCCAATGTATCGTTTTCAGCTCCTAATAGAAAAAAATAGGATTTCATTCTCCAGAGGGAAAGACTGCATAGGGATCTCTCTAAGTAGAATCAATCTCTGTCACAAAAGGGAAAAAAGAAAAAAGAATGGTAAATACCAACTGCAGTGTGGGCAGCTACTCAATTACTCAAACTGCTGTAATAGCAGTTGGTATTAGGAAGACCAATGCTCTCACAATATCTTAGATTTAAACTTGAAAGGCAAGAAATAAGCATTTTAAAGCACTACTACATGCCAAGCATTGTGCTAAGTGTTTTACAATAATTTCATTTGATCCTCATAACAAGACTAGAAGACAGGTATTACTAGTATCCCCATTTTATAGTTGAGGAAATTGAGGCAGATAGAGCATTAGTGTGTTTTAGGAGACATTTCAATTTAGTCTTCCTGATTCCAAACTCAGTTCTACTCAGTTCTATAGCCATTGTGTTACCTAGTTGCCTCTGCTATATCAACCACCTCATTTTACAGATGGAGAAACCAATGCCTATAGAAACTTGGTCCTACAGGCAGTAAATGGCCGAGCCAGAATTCAAACCAAAATTCTTCTACTGAAAATAAAGAAATTTAGTTGCCTGAAATAACTGAATCCCCCAAACCAAGCCATTATTCAAGATTGGTACTTGAGATTCCCTTGGATGAAATTATTTTTGTTTGGGACAAGGCAGAGAAATGCTGACATGTTTCTTCTTTCATTGGTATAGGGACCTTTCAGTGATAAAACTACCACCATTGATGTAAATAAATAGTACCTAATTTCATTTTAAAGAGTTCCTCGGGGCACTAAGTGATTATCTTGAGAGCTAGAGTGTGAAGAAACTTTAAAGGTCATATAGCCCAACTATGTTATTTTATGGATTAGGAAACTAAGGCTCAGAAAAGATACACTTGTCCAAGATTACACAGATACCAAGGATTAGAGTCAGGTTTTAAACCCACATCTTGACTTCCAAAACAGTATTCTTTTTTCTGCCCAGAAATAGTATAAATCAGACTTTGGGCATTCCTGACTCCAAAGTCAGTCATATACACTGTGCTATGTTTGTTTCTGGTGATGTATGTGGAATAGATATGTTGAAGTTATTTTCTCAGAAGGCAATATGTCATAATGCCTTTCATTCTGCAATCCCTTTAAGAGGCAGTGAGATTTCAGGATGTTGTATCAAAAGTCAATTCTTTCATGTATTTAATGACTTTGAGAAGAAACCTGGGGTTATTTCCCCCCAGATTTCCAGTGTATTAGATGGAGCTTTACTAAGTCTAGGCTCTTTGCTGTATCCCAGACTCTAGGTCTGAAACTTGACAAATAGGATCTATGATGTAATAGCAAATGCTAGGAACTTCAGCCAAGGAAAAAATACTTATTTTTTTTTTTACAGTATATTATGAACCTTAGAAAGCCTTGAGGAATAAGAGTTGAGGGAAAAAACAGAAATGAAAGTTGGCAATAAGAAAAGGAAGTGCACAATTTTTTTTATAAAAAATTGAAGAAAATGATAGAAGCTATTATTGTAATTTTTTCCTGGACTCTACCATTCAGAATAATGATCCATAGTAAGTACTTAATAAATGTCTGTTAATTAATATAACTGATTATTGTATTGGGTACCTCGTACTCATTTATTTGTTCATTGTGCAAAAAGATCATGCCCTCAACATTAACTTCAGGAAATCATATTCAGTATGTTACAGTATATTACAGTAGCAAAGACTTGTATATGGCATCAGAGGGACTCTGATGTTTTGGCTCTATTTAATACCTCTACCTGCCTTGACTAGTTACTTAATTTCTTTAGATATGTTTCTTTACCCATTGAATTTGAGGTCTGAACTAGATTAATCAATAATAAATGAATATTTGATAAGTGATTGTGGCATATAAGGAACTCTTTTAGGCACCAAGATACAAATATAAAACTAAACAAGATAAAAATTACAGTTTTGATTCTCTAAAAACAGAGACGGGGCAGCAAGGAGCAATAGCAGATGGGGCATCAGGATTGAAGCAAAGAAGACCTTTGTTCGAATGCAATGTCTGTATTACCCTGAGCAACTTACTTAATGCTTGTTTGCCTCAGTTTTTTCATCTGTAAAATGGGGGGGGGGAATATTGCCACCTATCTACTAGGGTTGTTGGGAAGCTTAAATAAGATAAAAATTATAAAGTGCCTATACAGTGTCTAGCACATAATGTTATATAAATGTCTTTGGCCACCTCTTTTATTCATGGCTGACTCTTTGTGACCCCATTTGGGATTTTCTTGGCAAAATACTGGAGTGGTTTGCCATTTCCTTCTCCAGCTCCTTTTACAGATGAGGAAACTGAGACAAACAGAGTGAAGTAACTTGCTAAGAGTCATACAGCAAGTAAGTGTTTGAGGCCTGATTTGAACTCAGGAAAATAAATCTTTCCACTGATACCAAGCTGCACCATATCAATGTTAACAATTGCAATTATTCAAAGAGTTCCCATCCTTTATATGACTTTTGTCATTCCAGATTTAATGATTATGTAATTTAAGATTCCAAGTTTGGGAAATTGAAAGACATGAATTAAAAAAAAATTGTCCTGGACACTTAAATCATCTTTTTCATAATGACAATATTTTCAATTTTTTATAAACAAAGTTCCTCTGAAGCAATACAAACCCACAAACATTTATTTCAAATAAAATAGGAGAGATCTTGATGCTTTCCCTTATTTAATTGTCTAAGTTCCAACTAAGGATTCAGCACTGAGCTAGGCACTGGGTGAAATTCCAGAAAAAGAGAAAATGATTCTAATTCTGAAATTGCTTACTATTCTAGGTGGAGAGTCATACTTCCCAGAGGAAACAAGCCAACAGAGTACGCCATATAAAACTAAGTGCCAGTACAGAATTGCCAATGCTATAACTCAGAGAAAAGAAGAATCAATGATGATTGGAATAGTAAGGATACACTTCACAGTAGAGAGAAGACTTGAACTAGGATCTGAAAAATGAGGCAAAGTTTAGACTTGAGAGAATGGAGGAGAGCACTTTCAATGAAAGGAGTAGAATGAACAAAATTACAGAGATTGGCACATTTCAGTAAACAGTTCTACCCTGGCTAGAATGTTTTAAAGTGCTTTACATATACTATCTTTTTGTAACCTCACAATAACACGATGATATTTAGATATTTCAGACATTTAGACATATAGATATTTATATCTCCATCTTCTCTTTATCCCCCTTCTCTCTACCTCTCTGTGTGCCTCTCTGTCTGTCTCTCTGTCTGACTCTGTCTCTGTCTCTCTGTCTGTCTCTGTTTCTGTCTCTCTGTCTGTCTCTGTCTCTGTCTCTGTCTCTGTTTCTGTCTCTCTGTCTCTGTCTCTCTCTCTGTCTCTCTGTCTCTGTCTCTGTCTCTGTCTCTCTCTTTCTCCTTTGCTTTTCTTCTTCCTCTCCTCTCTCTCTTTTCCGCTCCCTCTCATTGTTGCCTTCATTGAGTTTGGTAACTTTAGCTAGGTGGAGAATAACAACTCCTAATGTGGAAACAAGCTCCAACAATACAGACCAGCAACTCCTTCCTAATTTATCTTTTTAGATAGTTGCCTAGGCACTGTGAAGTTAAGTGACATGCTGATGTTCCCATTGAGTGTTAGAAGCAAGATTTGAATCCAGTTCTTCCTGACTCCAAGGTCAGTTCTCTATTCATTATGTCATATTGTTTATGATTCCCATTTTGTTTGTGACAAAACAAAGGCTAAGATAGATTAAAAGATTTGCCCATGGCAACATAACCAGCAATATCATTCTCAAATTGAGAGTCAACTAACTAATAAACTTTTACCTTGTGAATTACTAGAAAGGGTAAGCAAATGGGTAATGATTCCATCAGACAAGAATCCACTGCTTGATCTCCATGTTATATTTGAACCCAGAATCCATAAAAAGAAATATTCTTATTGACTATATCAAGGACTGAATAACCACCATTACAGATTTTCAGCAGAAAAGAAATTAAGAAAATTGGGAGAAAAAAATTAATAATTCAAGTAACTACAGATGGTATAGACAGCCAATGTGCTGCTGTTTCTTGAACAACAGAACTAGAAAATATCATCCTAATTCATTTGCTGCTGAGATAGGCTAGTAACCATGTCTTAACAGATGTAAATATAAAAAAATAGCCACCCAATTCAACATGATAGAATTGAAAAAGTACTGAATTTGGAGTTAAAAGATGTGACTGAAAAATCTTAACCTTTGCATTCATTCTGTGATCAGAGGGAAGTTGTTAGCTTTTTCTCAGCCTAAATTTTCTCAGTGATGAAAAATTTTGAGTAGATGATTTCTATAATCTCTTCCAGTTTCAAATTCTATGATCAGGTTAATATTCCTTTGCTTTTATAAAAGTGGGTAATTCATGGGTGCCTGACCTGTTTTTGCCAAATGCATGTTAATTATTCATATATGAAAACAGGTGCTTACAATTAAATCATCAGCTCTGCAAGAGAGTTAGCTTGTCCATTAATGTCTGAGATTATGTTGAGGGGAGATGGGGCATTTGTCAGTGGAGAAGAGATTTAGGAATTTTTTCAGAGCCTTATTTTATCAACTTTAGTTTTTATCTCTTCAATTTTTAAATTTGTAGTTGATTAAGTAACCTTTACTGATGGTCCTTCAGCCAGACTCACTGATGTTTGTGTTCTCTTGGAATCTTAGAGAAATTCCTACATTTTTCTAGAATGATAAGAGAAAGGTCATTTCCTCTGCTGATCAATAAGAAAGCATTTATTAAATACTTAATATAGTAACAATGCTACATGCTGGGAATATACAAAGAATGAAGCAACCCCAATTCTCATGAGTCTGTAAAATATAATGACAAAGAATGAATCTACTTTTATGCTCAAAGGACCATTTTTCTTTTTATTTGATATAATTCTTAGTATAAATTTTAGTATCTTTTGTTGCATTTTACCCAATTTTAATATAACTGACATATGATCATTTTTGTTCATTTGTCAAAATTGAGTTTGAAGTAACTAACAAAAGAAATTTTCCCAACTTTAGCTTCAGGGATTTGATTTTGTTGCTATGAATATTTCCTCCATCAAGGTAGACATAAATCTCGCTATGCCTTAGTGTAGTGTTTCTAAAACTTTTGTTCTCAGCACCCCTTTTTCATTCTTCAAAATTGGTGAGAATTTCTTAAGAGTTTTTGTTCATATAAATTATATAGATATTTGCCATAGTAGAAATTAAAATTCCTTAGTATTATTAGAAAAGCAATTTTGTCCTTGCAAATCCTTTTGAAAGAAAGGGTATCTTAGGGATTTCACACTGGTTCCTGGACCACATTTTGAGAATCATACCTTAGTTGATAGTCTTTATTCATTGTCAACATTCTAGTAATGAGTGTTGCTACACTCGGTGAGACTAGTTATCAGATGCAAATATATGGAATAATGCCATGCTCGTATTTAAATCCCTCTTAATTTGATAAGACTTGCTTGAGTTTATGATTCCTTGACATTTGATAACCTAAGGTTCCATCTATACCCAGATGAACATGTGTGCTCATGTGAAATTAAAATCCTCATAATATAAAAATAATGAAATTTATCTCTTTTAATTTTTTGTTTAATTTTGTGTTCCTGGGCACACTGACTTGCATCGGTAGGGGCAATTTTATCACCCATGGTTTTTCTATAACAATGAAATCACAGGTGTAGTCCTTCTATCTTTGGATAGACTGAATCAGTAACAGATGGCTACAAACACACAAATGCACATGCATGTGTGCACATGCACACATGTTCATAGCACACATGTACCTGTATATACATGTGTTACTGAGTGGCTACATGTATGTTGTTGTAGGCATGTGGGTATGTTGTATAAATATTGCCATAGGGCAGATTGCACACATGTAAGATGTGTGTGTGTGTGTGACTATATGTGTATATGTATGTATTTATAGTCATACATATAGGTGTACATTTAGTATGTCAAAATGGTAAGCATACCATATCAGGCATAGTCAACATTGCTTTAAGGTTTGCTTTGGGTATTTGTTCAAAACAGTTAAATCCATGCCCCTTCAAGTCAAGTTTCCACCTCCACCTCATTATTCTCAGCTAAAAGTCCTGCATCATCTGTTTACTCAAAGATAGATTCTGTTCTATTTTGTTTTGTTTTTAAATCATAATTGTGTTCTGTATGTAGAATTTATATGTGGGATAAATCATTCACCAGGGTCACAAAATAAATTCCTTCAAGTTATGTGGGTCTACATCCAAGGTTAAGCATCTGCCCCCTTCCAAACAGTTTCTGATTAGAGTAACCCACTTTGATGGTAAACACAGAGACATCTGATGAGGATATTTTCACTTAATGGCATTTGTGGATAAAATAGTTCATGAAGAAGAAGCAAGAGGAATGGAGGTAGGGGGAATAGATATGCATGAACATCACCAACTGTACCAAGATCTAGTTCTGCCAACTAGTCATAACCCCTTTGCATGAGTGCAATTTAATTGAACTCATTTGATATTCTGTTTGTTAGATAAATAGGGATCTTTAGTCTAAAAATGTTTAGCCTGGAAAAAAAAGTATAAGACTATGACTTGTGAATTGAGAGTAGTCTACAGAATATCTATCTTTTGTCTATATGGCACCTACACTAAATATTTTACACTAGAAGGTGTAGATCTTAAAGTATTATTACATATGAGACATCACCATAAATGTAACATTTAAGAATAGTAACAACAATAATGGTTCACATTTATCTGACTTTGCTTTTGTGACGTAAGTGATGTGAGTGCCATTACTTCCATTTTATATATGAGTAAAATGAAGTTTTAAGAAGATATGGGACTTGTCTAGGGAACTTAACTGAATCGAGTTTTTTGGATCTATGACTTGGGTCTCTTTCACTCTATCATGCTAGTATAGACTACATTTTATTTAGGGATGAAGAAGGAAAGAAATTCCCAGTTAATCACTTACTTTCAGTCTAAAAGTGAAAGATTTAATAGATTTAGTTATAGCATTTAATATCCTAGCACCCACTATAGTATCATTTACCAATTCATTTATTCAAGCTTTTCATTTCTGTTCCTTAAACAAATGTAAATGATCTATTAATGAATAAAAATATCTTATAATTAAATATTATTGCATAGACAAATCAGCACTTGCAATTGAAGTACACTATGGGAAAAGTAAAATGTTACATTTCAGTAATATTAAGTCAGAATTGGAGCAAAGTAGTTTAGTGAGGAGAATATAGAAAAGGGATCTGAATGGGACTATTATATGCCATGTGTATACTTTATTCATAATCTGTATATTTTTAGTAGAAGAACAATGTTGGCCAGTATCTAGACAGAGAATGGCTCTTGATCTTGGCAAGAGACCGTGGGCATGATATCAGTGGAATATCATTTGGGGCCAGGAATGAAGGAGAAGCCCCTTGGTGACAGGATTTGGTTTCTCACTCAATCTAGGTCTAGAAGCCAGAGTACAAGCCATTGGTTTAAAAGCCACATCAGAAACATTCAGATGAGTTTTTGCACTCTCCATTCACACCTATTCCTAGAGCCTATGGACGTGGGGAAGCCCCCATTATTTGGAAGAATTCCCAATCACTGAGAAAAGTCTACCCTTCACCATAGGTAACACAATACACCAGCTCAATACTAACCCCTTGGGTACAAAACTGCTTACAAAAAGATGGGGCAGGCACTTCAGAAAAGTTCTAAAATGAAAATAACCATAGGGTATTGTTTCCAGTGGGACAATTCTATGGAATATCCATTTGAAGTCCAAGTTCCCCCAAAAGATCATTTGGACAGCATCTGGATGAAGATTCAAATTCATTACATGAAATTGGTCATAAACAGTACCATGCTTCAGCTTTTTGGCAATTCTGATTCATCCCCAATTATTAAAACCATCAATAAAATATGAATATTCTCCCTTTCCCATCTTGAAAAGCTATTACAGACATATATGAATTTATATAAAGGTTGATGACTATATGCTTTTTTATATTAGAAAACAATGAGGGGGAAAATTAATCTGATGAATGCGGTTAATTATTTTAACTTTTTTAATAGGTATAAAATGTTCATAAAGATTATTCTCTCTATAACTTACCAAGATTTATCAGCTTGTATAATTTTTGTAATCAGAGGAGACAGATTTTCTAATTAAAGTTTTGTCAAATAAAATAAATCTTGTGGCTCTTTTCTTCCTTTGGTGGAACTTGATTAAAATATTGGGATAATTTTCTAAGATTTCTCTTCTCTTGTCTGGGGGAACCAAGTGGTATCTTACACTGCCAAAACATCTAGACCAGGAGCTGGCTGAGGAATTTCTATAGCACCATCCTAAGAAGAGATTAATACCTATATTTGCAAAATGCAATTGATATCACTACCCTGTCAAACTTAGAATCACTCAATGTTAGCTCTAGAAGAAACCCAAAAATTCATATTTGTTTCTTCTGATTTCATTATAGTCCCACATACAAGGAATAGGAGAACAATAGCAACTAAATCTTCTAGAAAAGTCTTCCTCTTCAGCAAGGTTAGACCTATGGATAGGTAGCTGACTGCCTATAAACTATCATTTGCCATACATTCAAGCAAGACTCCCTTCCTTGAAATATCAAATCCTAACTCTGACCATAACAGTGTTCATGCATTTATATCTGAGAGAATCAAAGGATCCCCACTTAATTAGCTCTTTAAAGTTGGCAAAGTGCTTGACATACTTTTTTTTTATCTTTTCAACAACTCTATGAAGTGATTACAAACAGATATTGTCTTCATTTAACAGATGAGAAAACAATCTAGGAAAGTTAGATTAACTTACCCACTGTCACTAAGCTAACAAAGCTCAGATGTACCATTCAAAAGTAGGTCTCTTATATCTGGAACTGCAGTGTTCTCTTCATTAAAGTACACCACTTTCACTAGCCTTCTCTAAGAGAGAATGGTTACCCATTTGGACCCATTAGCCTGCATTTGTCAACTAAAATCTTCAAAGAAATTAGCAAAAGTAGAACAGGAAACAGAGAACAGAAGGGAAGAAGGGGGAATAAGAACATCACAAAGAAGGAAAAGAAATAGAAGAGAAGAGATGATAAATTTTACCAGGTTTATCATTTTACCCAGGATCAAGTTCTGCTCTTCATAATTTAAAAACTAAAAAGAAGACTAGAGCAATTTTGTAATCATTCACTTGTCTGCAAAAATCATAAACTGTCTGAGATTAGTAATCTACTAATAATTTCTATAGCACTTTCAGGTTTGCAAAGTATTTTATACATTTTTATTTGCATTTCATATTCATCATAGTTTATAATCAAAATATTTTATATCTTTTTAAATTTCCCCTTATAGAAGGCTATTAAATAGGTACTAAGGATATCATCTCCCCATTATACAGAATAAGCAATTTGGATTCAGAAAGATTAAGACAATTGCCAGCATCACACAGCTAAGAAGTGGAAGAAATACAATTTTAATCCATGTCTGGCTTTCAGGGTCAGCAACACATTCCCTTTTAAAAAATTATATATGACTGCAATGGTAGGTCAAATAAATAAAATGTGTTTAAGATAAATGTAAATTCCTGCAATTAGGATAAAACAAACATCAGTTACACAAGTGTGGGATGGGCGAGAGATCAGTACACTACCATTCCTACCTATGGCATAAATTGGGGGAGAGGTTTGATGATCTGAAAATACAACATGTGACAGGGCTGACAAAAAGGCTAATGCAGTCTTAGACTACAAAATTAGACTAACAAAAGTATAGCCTCTAGAATGAGGGAGATCACAAACCTACTATATTTTGTCTGTGTTAAATCATATGTGGAATTTTATATATAAATCTGGGTAACACATTTTAAAAGGACATTGACAATCTTGAGGACATCCCCATTAGGATGATCGGGGTATTGAAAGCACTAGACACTATGCCATCAAAAGTCAAATTTACATAAGTGAGAGTATTTATTCTGAAGAAAAAACTTGGGGGAACTTGGTGATCAATTTTAAGTATTTAAAAAGCTGCCCCACATAAGAAGTAAGAAACCGGCTTTGTGTCACTTAAATGAGCAGAACTAAGTAAATGCAGATGAATTAATAAAAGATTTTGGCTCAATTTAGGGAAAATTTTCATGACAAATTACAACTATCAAAAAATGGGATGGATTCCTCCTTATGCCTCCTTTGATGTTACTAGGAGGATTCTAGCAGAAGATGAATGACCACCTGTCAGGGATATTTGTGCAAGGAATTTATGCATCAGGGAGAGAGTTGGACTAAATTTTGAATTAAGTTCTTTTCAATTTCTACATTTTTCAGGGTTTTTTTCACTCTAATGAGAGGCAACATGTCATAATAGATAGAAAACTGATTTCGCGATTATGAAACCCTGGGTTCAAGCCCCAGTGATAGCTACTGACTATGATTCTAAACAAGTAATTTAACTTCTCAGTATTCCAGGCAATTCTCTAAGACAAAAAGTTGTGGAGAAAGTAACAACCCGACTTAATAAATACAGTTTCCTCCTTTCAGTGGGAGTTATCTGTACCAATAAATCATTTAGTTGCCTCATAACAAACCCCTTAGTAAGTATCATAAAAGCTAACTCCTTTAGGATTTTAGCCTGTCTTGTTAGGGCATCTTCTACTAGGGAACTTAATGCCTTGCCTTTCCCCACGTTAATTGCTAAGCCAAATTAGTCCACTATCACCAGTGTAATAAAATCTTTGCCTCTTGATTTGGAGATTGTCTAAGCCTACAAATTCTTTTGAGATATCAATACCAGCCTGAAACCCCAATGTATTTTGGGAGCTAACCTCCACTCCCCAACATGTGGTGGACCACACATGGAGAATCCTGAAATAACAATAAATTGGGAAGCTCAGCATTTCTGTACCCCTATGTTCCATCATTCCTATTAATGAGATCAGGGTAGCAATTCCTAGTTTAAAATAAACATGACAAATTCACAATGGCCATTTTCTTTGGCAAAAGATAGGTTTATTTAAAAGAGGTTACAAACAAAAATGAAGAGATTTCATATCTACCAGCAGTGGTAGATATGAAATAGATATGGGAGAGCAATAGAGTTACTAAGGAAAAGAGTTTGGAAGAATCCACTAAAGGAAAATGCTGTGAGGACTTAGTATGCACCATGGATTGGCAGTTTAAATCCATAGAGGGGTTTAGCAAACTAACCCAGTTAGCGATATAAGAAGGAGAAAGACATCATATGAAAGAAAGGGAGGGGGAGAGAAGGAAAAAGAGAGAGAGGGAGAGAATGAGAATTCTATGTAGTAGACTTAATCCTAAAACGGATTTAGCAAAGATCTTTACCATGAACAGATCTTTTTTAAGAGAAATACAACTTTGGGAGTTTCTCAGAGGAGAAGGAAAGTAACAGGAAAGAATTTGGAGAGATCAAAGAGGAGCCAGGTAAAATGCACCTGGCAGACAAGGTCATGGACCTATCTAAAGTAATGCTAATCAACATTTCAAAGATTGTTTAAAAATGCCTAGAGTCTGAGGGATGGACAAGGAAGGCTGATAAAAAGTTCCACCATTACAAATTACTCTATAGAAACAGGATAGTCTGGGACTTGGTTATGCCCGGTAATAGTTGGTTGGGCTTCTTCCTGACAAGGAAGCTCAAAGTCCACATCTAAGAAAGGAACCTACTAATAATTGGCTTGCTCCTATAGATTTTATTGAGGTATACACAGAGATGTAAGTTAGCTAGATGTCTCTAAGCAATAGAAACTGCTCCAATTAATCTTCCAGTTCCCATATGTCATGACTCCCACAGATAATATTGCCAACATTAGGATTCTATCCACAAAATTGGGACTTCATTAGGCTAGAAGGACCCACTCCTTTGTAAGTCTTGTGACTTAAAAAGAATTCAGGCCATATACAAAGAAGACTCACCTTGAATTTATATTTGCCTAAATGTCATTTACTGTGAAGATATTTTCCCACTCTGGGAGATGAGAGGAGCGAAGGTCAAGTACTGGGCATGTTCCCAGGTCTAGGTAGTAGATACAAGATGAAGAAAGCTACAATGGCTCCCAGTTTATACCTATTTTCAAAACACCTGGTTTACATGTCTCTACCTAATTGAATTATTAATCTTCTGTTAACCCCAGGCTTTGAGCATTTGTTCATTCATTAAGATATATTCTTTCTTACCAATAGCCTGGGATTGAATTTCTGGCCCAAATTTAAGTGGCAGGATCAAGACATTTTAAGGTAGGAAAATTTTACCAGAAGAGAAGAAATTGTACAGAAAACAAATTGTGGTCTATCTGAAAGGGAACAAAGAATCTCTAGAGAATTTCTACTGGATAAATTTGAAATAAATGTTTAGAGAAATAATGGAACAAGCAATACACACAAAATAAGTAAATGTCTAAGTGACCACAAAATAAGCAATAAAGATGATCAGATTTTCAAAATTGACTCAGACAGAAATAGGTAGAAATGAATCTAAGAAGAATGCATGTATGCATATTCAGATTTTCCAAAGGGATTTTTTGATGGTGTTACACAAAATTTTACTTGCATAATGATTTCAAACTGCTTTGGCCAGGATCCTTCCCATGGCTGGAAGGCTGACAGCATAAACAAATGAATAGAGATGAATCTTGCGGAAGGGAGGTGTCAAGCCAGGCCCCTGGAGTCAAACTTTATTTTACATCTTTATTATCGATTCAGAACCACAGATAAATGAAATTTGCAGATGAGACCAAAGCAGGCTGTTTTGCTATAACTCACAAGGGAAGGAAATCAAGAAATATAGGCCTAGAGATGTGAAAGATTCAGGCATGAAAGAAACCAAATGAAATTATATGGAGAAGAAATAGAGGAGGAAAAATTTGAAATAAAGCATTTTATTGAATGCAGAAACATAGGAAACCATGATGTAGAAAGAAAGGTAGATCACAAACTAGATAAAGGTTTATATTATTTCCAAGGAATAAATAAACTGAAGCTATGAGAAAAAGGGGAAGATTATAAAGTGAGAGAAACTTTCTATAAACCACTGAAAGACACTGAAAGAGTTTACTATATTAATCACAAAATAATTTTGGAATAAATTTTAAAAACCAGGGGTGAAAGGTCAAGCTGGAATTGTAATGCCAGAGAAACTAAGGCAATATAGAGATTAGAGAGGGGTTTTTAAATATTCAATTAGTGGAGAGTCTGGACTGGCAGCCAAACAGGATCCATGTCTGGTGGATGGGACTCTTGTCTCAAAGACATCCAAAGACGAACAAGAGATTCCAGAGACTCTTATAAGGGCTCCATTGATCAGGGAAACAAAAGCAAGGTGGGGGTAAAGCACTGGGAGGATAGAATTTCCAAGAAAAGGCCATAAATTCATTTCTGACAGGTTGGGGGTAAAGAAGGATCATAAATTTAATAAGTGAAGAAGCTAGAGACAGGATGTCTGAGGCAGAAGATAGGTGGTGCCATCTAGGTATTTGAGATAAGCTATCTGGAGTTTTATGACTTTTTGGAATAGTAATGGCCAGAGCTTCCAGCCCTAATTATCTCAGTCTTAATAGCCAGGAAGAGGGGGTTGCCACCAGGGAGACTGAGGCAGAACAATTCAGAGAAACTGAGGCATAACAGAATTAGTTTAAATTAGGACTTCAAGCTACAGTGGGTTACATGCCAAGAAATCCCAGTAGACCAGAGAAGTTGTGACAAAACACTGACCCTTTTAACTCAATTCAATAAAATGAATATTATTGAGGAAGGAAGGGAGGGAAGAGAGAGAGGAAAGAAAGGAGGAGAAGGAGGAAGGAAAGAGAAGGAAAGATAGAGGGAGGAAAGAAAGAGAGGGAGAGAGAGAAGAGAAGAAGGGAAGAAAAGAGGAGAGGGAGAGAGGCAAGAAGGGAGAAAAGGAGGGAGGGAGGGAGGGAGGGAAAGAAAGGAGGGAAGAAGGGAATAAGAAAAGGAAAATAAAGAAGAAAAAGAAACCTACCTGCTCAAGATGTTTACTGACTCTCCTTTTCTTTATCTAAAAACTGCTTGATACCATCCCACATTTTCTCCTCTTTATCCCAGTCTTTAAAAAGCTCTTTATAATCTGGCTCCTTCCTATTTCTCCAGTCTTCTTATCTGACAGTCCCATCCAGATATTGGTAGTCTTTCCTGGAACAAGGCACTCTATCTCCAGATCCATAATGTTGAACAAGCTGGTTCCTGTTCCTGGAATACTCTTCTCCCTCTTACTTCCACCTCCTATATGTTCTGGCTTCCTTCAAGAATCAACTCAACTGGCACCTTTTTTTCTTTCCTTCTTTTGTTTTCTTCTCTTTCTTTTTCTCTCTTTCTTTCCTTATTTCTTCTATATTAAGTCTCCTTCACTTTCCTGTACTAGAACTGTCAGTCTGGGTTTGTCCCAAAGCTGATCAGTATAGAAGAGGACTTTCCTGGTCTCCCCAGCTTCTAATAGCTTCCTCATTTTGATTATTTTCCATCTACTGGATATATTTTATATATGTATCTTTTTATTTGCATGTTATCTTTCCCATTAGAATGAACATTCCTTGAGGACAGAAACTGTTTTTGCCTTTCTTTTTAACTCTAACACAATGACTACAATTAGGAGCTTCTTAATAAATGCTTTCGAACTGGCTGACAAATAGGTACACCAAATGTATGCTGTTTCTTTCTGGTCATGGAAAGAATATATAATTTGGAAATCATATGCACATAAACATACAACCTAATACAAAATAATTTTAAACAGGTGAATGTGTCAATAACTGGTGACAGCAGGAAAGATCTCATTTAAAAAAAAAGGAATGGGCATCAGATCTGTGGGCTGGGCCTTTCATTCTAGAAGTTAGAAAACTTTTTTAAAAAAATTCAGGAGAGCTGAATAGAAATAATGCAGAAAGCCCAGGAAATGTATACTTTCTTCCTCTTTTCTGTCTGTTTTTGTTTTCATTTTCATGGGACAATTAGATGGTTTGTAGTGGAGCAGCTGAGAATCAGACTCACTCCTGAATTCAAATCTGGCCTCAGGCTCTTATTAGCTATATGGCAATGAAGGAGTCACTTAATACTATTTGCCTCGGTTTCCTCATCTGCAGTACACACTGAGGAAAGAAATGGCAAACCACAATACCTTTGTCAAGAAAACCCTAAATGGGGTCCAAAGAGTCACACTAAACTGAACACCAAAAGTAGAGAAAATGTTCACTCAGGAGATGTAATCATTCACTTTCCGGTCTTATCTATGTCATTTATTAGTCCTATGACCTTAGACAAGTGCCCTGATCTCCCTGAAACTCAACTTCTTCATCTGTAAGAGGAAGATATTTTTAATTGCTCTCTGAACCAAGAGAAGTAATATAGCAGATAGAGAATTGGTATCAGAGCCTTAAAGATATAGATTCAAGACCCACTCTAACAAATACTGATTCTATTATCCTAAATAAATTACTCATCCTCAGGATTCCGAGAAACTGCTAAAACAACAAGTTTTAGAGAAGCAGAGGAATTTTCTCTTTGACAAGTCCCTAAACAAATAAAACCATAGGCACAAATACCATTCTCTTTCCTTACCTACCTCACAATGTTGTGAAACTAATATGAGATTATTTTGAAAACTGATAATTGCTGTACAAAGAATAATATCCCCAGTGCTCATTCTGTCACTAATTAACTATGTGACCTTAGGAAAACTACTCAATTAAGTCCTATGGGCCCCAGTTTTCTCATATGAATAAAGGAGCAAATAAAACCAGTCCTGACTTCTTTATAAGTTTATTGTAAGGCTGAAATGAACTCATGGAAATGAAAGTGTTTTGTAAACCATCAAGTGCTGAACAAATATATGTTATTATGATTTTCTAGGAACAACAAGTTATATTCTATTATCCTGGGGTTATGCTAAAATCTCATTTTGCACACCAAACCTTTTTCAGTCTTTTATTCTAATTCCTTCTTTCTGTTGATTAACTACCTATAAGCAACTTATTTGTACATATCTGGGAATTGGAAGAAGCCAAAAAAGCCATGGAATTTGGGAGGCAGGGTTAAGGAAAGATATTATTCCAGGCATGTGAGAATAGTAAAAAGAAAAAGTAGATCAAGGAAGCAGCAAGCCAAAGTTCCACTTAGCACTGGCCAGTGAGAACCAGTTCTTAGGACACACTCAGCAAGCCCTATCTGGTTGAATCCAGGCAGAGTGTGCTTTAAGGTAATAATGGAGAAATCCTTCCTCCCACTTAAGAAAATGTGAAGCTGTCCACTGATTGTTTCTTTTGCACTTAGAGATGGTAATTAAAAGCCTTATAATCCCCTCTAAAACAAAACTGTGCATATACAAAAAAATTCCAGAGGATGACTTCTCTCATCCCAAATCCTTCTCTCTTCCAAAGCTTCTTAGTACTGTAGCATCATCTCCACACCTAATGTTCTGATGGACCATTTGTCTACCTTGTGGTAGAGCTCATATTCATCTTATCAGACACTATGCCTTGACCCCAAAACAGTCATTTAGATCTTCTGTGAGAAAGGACAGCAACCAAACAAATGTAAAAGCACCCCTATAATCTCAATCACCTAGGTTTGTAATTTCAATATTATTTTCTATTCCTCACACTCACTCTTCAGATCCAATCTATTGTAAAGCCTTATCCTTTCTACAATTTGTAACTTCTCTCCTATGTTCCATCTCTCCTTTGATGCTGCTAAACTATTGCAATAACCTGCTGGTTGCTCTCCCAGCCTCAAACTTCTCTCCATTACAAACCATCCTCCATTCAACTAATAGTGAATCAACTAATGCTCAGGTATGACCAGATCAAATTCTCCCATTCAATAGATTCTAGTACTCCCTGTTACCTGCAGGATCAAATATAAAATCTTTAAGCATTTAAAGCCCTTCATCTTTCCAGCATCTTACACTTTATTTCTCTTGATGACATCTACAATATGGCTGTGCTGCCCTACTTGGTCTTTTCTGAACAACACATTTCCATTTCCTGAAGCTGTGCCCTGCTACTGGTCATCTTCCATGTCTAAAATGCTCTTTATTTTCACTTCCATCTCTTGGATTCCCTATCCTCCTTCAAGACTCAAATCAAATTCTACTCTCTATAAGAGGTTTTTTTTTAAATATACATTGTGAGTGACTTCTAGGATTACCCTCAATTAAGCTGAATGTATAAAGTTATTAGCATGTTGTCTTCCATGTTAAAAACAAGGATGATGCTTTTGCCTTTCTTTATATCATAATCTTTATCACAGTATCTGCAGCATAGAAAGAAATTAATATATGCTTGTTAGTTGTCTGATGACTTTTGAGGAAGAACTGCTGTAAATTTTTAGGTTTGTGACAAAGAGGAGTAAAAACCAGAAACTTTGGCTGTATTAACTCCTACTTGTCTGACATGTGCCTCTGTCCCTGGTGTGTTTTTTTTTTCTCTCCTTATTTCTGGTAATATGAGGCTCTGAGGTGGGAATACTCAGGAAATGAGTGAGATTGAAAGGTCATCCAAAATTACCCAGAGTCTCAGAGGTAGTATCAAGAATATATATCTGAATCTGCTATACAACTGCCTTGAGGAAAGGTCTTAAAACAGCAAAGTCAGGAATCAGCCCAGCTGAGCAAGAGAACCAGTTATGCATTGAACTTAGTAGGGACTTCCCAAAGAAGAAGAAACTTCAGAGCAAGGAATTAACTCCCAGTGAGAAGGGAAGAGAGACAAAGGAAAATTTTATAGGAACAACTCTAAATTTTAGTCCCCATAGACCAAGTGGCACTATAGATGAGACAATGCTCCTATTGATTAAGAGTGACATTGCTATGCTTTGGTTTTTATTATACTTTTTGAGTAGATATTTCTCTATAAAAGTTAAGTGATGTTAATTTGTTAAATAATATCTGGAAATACAGCACTAAGAGTTCAGAAGTAATAGACAGTTGTAGAAAATCCAATCTAATCCAAAGTTAACCCTACCTCCCCTTACAGGAGAAGTCATTAGTTACCCTGTGGGGGATTGGGCCACCAAAGCAAATGAAAGTGGGAACTGACCCCAGAAGTTTCAGTACAGAAGGATCATAGACTGAGAATTGAAAGAGACCTTAGAGGTTACTGAATCCAACTCACTAATTTTATGGATGAGGAAACCGAATCACAGAGAGGATAAGAAATTTGCCTAGGATCAACCAGCAAATTAGCATCTGAGATGTGAGCCCAAGTCTACCTGACCCCAAATTCATTACTTAACCTATTACACCATACTGTTTCTCAAGGATCTAGTAGGGGTAACATTGGATATTATGGGTAATGTACAGTGAAAATTTGTAAGATAATTTATGCTTTACCTTAAGTCTCCCAGATCAATCTCTTCTATTCAAAGACGTAATTCTCCTGAGAAAGTCCCTCCTACAGTCTTAGGACTTGCTAATAATTATAGGATTCAATTCAATAAACATTTATGTACCAACAATTATGTACAGAGAGTACTTTATTCTCAAGGGGCTTACGATCTAATTACAACAATGTATGAAGCAGCCAAACACTGGACTTGGAATTAAATAGACCTGGATTCAAATCTCGTCTCAGACAATTATTAGATGTTCATGATTCTGAGTAAGTTGTTTAACTTTTTTTTTATTAAAGCTTTTTATTTATATAACATATGTATGGGTAGTTCCCCAACAATGATCTTTACAAAGCTTTCCATTACAAATTTTACCCCCAGTCCCCTTCCCTCCCCTAGATGGCAGGAAGTCCACTACATGTTAATAATGTTGAAATGTTTTAGAAGTTATGCAAGAAAAATCCTATCTACAAGAAAAAAAAAGAATCAGAGAAAGGCAACACAATGCAAGCAAATGTCAATAGAGATCATGAAAATGTTATGTTGTGGTCCATATTTCATTTCCCTTTCTCTGGGTGTATATGGTTTTCCTCAGTGAACAATTGGAACTGGTTTGAGACAATTCTTTGTTGTAGAGAGCCTTGTCCATCAGAATTGATCATCATGTAATACTGTTGTTGCTGTGTATGATGATCTCCTGGTTCTGCTCGTTTCACTCAGCATCAGTTCATGCAAGTCCCTCCAGGCCTCTCTGAAATCATCCTGTTGGTCGTTTCTTACAGAGCAATAATATTCCATAATATTCATATACCATAATTTATTCAGCCACTCTCCAATTGATGGGCATCCCTTCAGTTTCCAGTTTCTAGCCACTACAAAAAGGGCTGCCACAAACATTCTTGCACAGGTGGGTCCCTTTCCCTCCTCTAAGATCTCTTTGGGATATAGGCCCAGTAGAAACACTGCTGGGTCAAAGGGTATGCACAGTTTGACAACTTTTTGAGCATAGCTCCAAATTGCTCTCCAGAATGGTTGGATCCGTTCACAGTTCCACCAACAATGTATTAGTGTCCCAGTTTTCCCACATCCCCTCCAACATTCATCGTTATCTTTTCCTGTCATTTTAGCCAATCTGACAGGTGTGTAGTGGTACCTCAGAGTTGTCTTAATTTGCATTTCTCTGATCAATAGTGATTTGGAGCAACTTTTCATATGACTAGAGATGGTTTTAATTTCATCATCTGAAAATTGTCTGTTCATATCCCTTGACCACTTATCTATTGAAGAGTGGCTTGAATTCTTATATATATGAGACAATTCTCTATATATTTTAGAAATGAGGCCTTTATCAGAACCATTAAATGTAAAGATGATTTCCCAATTTAATGCTTCCCTCCTAATCTTGTCTGCATTTGTTTTGTTTGTACAGAAACTTTTTAACTTAATATAGTCAAAATTATCCATCTGGTGTTCAATCAGGAGTTCCAAGTCTTCTTTGGACATAAATTTGTTCCAACTCCACAGCTCTGAGAGACAAACTATATTACGTTCCTCCAACTTGCTTACAAAGTCTCTCCTTATATCTAGATTGTGAACCCATTTAGATCTTATCTTGGTATGTGGTGTTAGGTATGGGTCAAGCCCTAATTTCTTCCACACTAGTTTCCAATTTTCCCAGCAGTTTTTGCCAAATAGACAATATTTATCCCAAAAGCTGTGGTCTTTGGGTTTATCGAATACTACATTGTTAATGTTAATGCTTAGGTTGTCCTGATAACCTATCCTGTGCCACTGATCGACAGCTCTATTTCTTATCCAGTACCAAACAGTTTTGATGACCGCTGCTTTATAATATAGTTTTAGATCTGGTACAGCAAGGCCACCTTCATCTGCCTTTTTTTTCATTAATCCCCTTGAGATCCTTGACCTTTTGTTCTTCCAAATGAACTTTGCTACTATTTTTTCTAGATCTGTAAAATAATTTCTTGGGAGTTTGATTGGTATGGCACTAAATAAGTAGATTAGTTTGGGTAGTATTGTCATTTTTATTATGTTTGCTCTGCCTACCCATGAGCACTTAATATTTTTCCAATTGATTAGGTCTGATTTTATTTGTGTGGAAAATGTTTTGTAATTTAGTTCGTATAGTTTCTGACTTTTCCTTGGCAAATAGATTCTCAAATATTTTATCATATCATCTGCTATTTGGAACGGGATTTCTTTTTGTATCTCCTGCTGCTGAACTTTCTTGGTAATATATAAAAATGCTGATGATTTATGTGGATTAATTTTGAATCCTGCCACTTTGCTAAAGTTGTTAATTGTTTCTAGTAGTTTTTTAGTTGAGTCTCTAGGGTTCTCTAAGTATACCATCATGTCATCTGCAAAGAGTGATAATTTGGTTTCTGCATTACCTACTCTGATTCCTTTTATCTCTTTTTCTTCTCTTATTGATAAAGCTAACATTTCTAATACAATATTAAATAGTAATGGTGACAATGGGCAGCCTTGTTTCACTCCTGATCTTATTGGGAATGGTTTTAGTTTGTCTCCATTACATATGATGCTTGCTGATGGTTTTAAATAGATGCTACTGATCATTTTAAGGAAAAGCCCATTTATTCCTATACTCTCTAGTGTTTTTAATAGGAAAGGGTGTTGGATTTTGTCAAAGGCTTTTTCTGCATCTATGGAGATAATCATATGGTTTTTGTTAGTTTGGTTATTAATATAATTAATTATGCTGATACTTTTTCTAATATTGAACCAGCCCTGCATCCCTGGTATAAATCCTACTTGATCAAAGTGTATTATCCTGGGTATGACTTTCTGTAATCTCATTGCTAATATCTTATTTGATATTTTTGCATCAATATTCATTAGGGAAATTGGTCTATACTTTTCTTTCTCTGTTTTCACCCTACCTGGTTTAGCTATCAGCACCATATCAGTCTCGTAGAAGGATTTTGGCAGTATACCTTCTGTCCCTATTTTCTCAAATAGTTTGTGTAGTATTGGAATTAATTGTTCTTTGAATGTTTGGTAGAATTCACATGTAAATCCATCTGGCCCTGGAGATTTTTTCTTAGGGAATTGGTTAATAGCTTGTTCTATTTCTTTTTCTGATATGGGGCTATTTAAATAATTTATATCCTCTTCTGTTAACCTGGGCAATCTGTATTTTTGTAGATATTCCTCCATTTCATTTAGATTATCAAACTTACTGGCATAAAGTTGGGCAAAGTAACTCCTAATTATTGCTCTAATTTCCTCTTCATTGGAGGAAAGTTCTCCCTTATCATTCTTGAGACTAACAATTTGATTTTCCTCTTTCCTTTTTCTTATCAAATTAACTAAAGGCTTATCTATTTTGTTAGTTTTTTCATAGAACCAACTCTTAGTTTTATTTATTAATTCAATAGTTTTCTAATTTTCAATTTTATTAATTTCCCCTTTTATTTTTAGAATTTCCAATTTGGTATTTAATTGAGGGTTTTTAATTTGTTCTTTTTCTAGTTTTTTAAATAATAAGCCCAATTCGTTGATCTTTTCTTTCTCTATTTTATGCAAGTAAGCATCTAGAGATATAAAATTGCCCCTTATAACCGCTTTAGCCGTATCCTACAAATTTTGGTATGTTGTCTCATTATTGTCATTCTCCTGGATAAAATTATTGATTGTGTCTATGGTTTGCTCTTTCACCCATTCACTCTTCAGGATTAGATTATTTAATTTCCAATTAACTTTTGGTTTATTTTCTCCTGGCCTTATATTGCATGTGATTTTTATTGCATCATGATCTGAAAAGGATGCATTTACTATTTCTGCCTTTCTGCATTTGATTTTGAGGTTTTTATGCCCTAACACATGGTCAATTTTTGTATAGGTTCCATGGACTGCTGAGAAAAAAGTAAACTCCCTACTGTCTCCATTCAACTTTCTCCATAGATCTATCATACCTAACTTTTCTAACAATTGGTTTATCTCCCTAGTTTCTTTCTTGTTTATTTTGTAGTTTGATTTATCTAATTCTGAGAGAGCAAGGTTCAGATCCCCCACTAGTATAGTTTGGCTGTCTATTTCTTCTTGCATCTCTCTTAATTTCTCCCCTAGGAATTTGTGTGCTATTGCACTTGGTGCATATATATTTAGTATTGATATTGCTACATTATCTATGGTACCCTTTTATAAAATATAGTTTCCTTCCTTATCTCTTTTGATTAGATCTATCTTGGCTTTTACTTGATCTGAGATAAGGATTACTACCCCTGCTTTTTTTTGTTCACCTGAAGCATAATATTTTCTGCTCCAGCCATTTACCTTCATCCTATAAGTGTCACTATGTTTTAGATGTGTTTCTTGTAGACAACATATTGTGGGATTCTGGTTTTTAATCCAGTCTGCTATCTGCTTCCGCTTTATGGGAGAGTTCATCCCATTCATATTCACAGTTAGAATAACTAATTCTTTATTTCCTGCCATCTTATTTACACAAGTTATGTTTTCCCCTTTCCTTTCCCCTTTCTCCCTTCCCCCCTCCTCAGTACTTTGCTTTTGATGACCCCCTCCCCCAAACAATACTCCACCCTTTAGATCCCCTCCCCCTGTTTTTACTTCTTTCCCCTGATTCTTCTATTTTCCCTTCTATTAGTTTGTCCCTTACTTTTCCTCCTTTCCCTCCCACTTCCCTCTAGCAACAGACAAGTTTCTATGTGAAATCAAATGTCTGATTGACACTTTTAGAGCCCAACCTGATGAGAGTAAGATTTACACAATGCTCATCTCCCTCCCCTCTTTCTCGCCATTATATTAGGTTTTCTTTGCCTCTTCAAGTGATTTTACCTTGTTTTTACCTCCTTTTTTTTTTAGATCTTATTTTACCACTTTTTCCCTCTTTTCCCCAGTATGACAACCTTTTCCCCTCTAGTTCTCTTTTTCATATTATCAAAGTAATATCTACTTAATTATATCCCCAAACTTTAAGTATCCCCGTAGTAAAAATAAAGTTCTCAAGAGTCTTTTCCTTTTTACCTGTTTATGCATATCTTAAGTTCTGTGTTTGGGTGTCGAATTTTTTGTTCAGATCCGATCTTTTCATTAGAAATAGGTGAAATTCACCTATATCATTGAATGACCATCTTCTTCCCTGAAGGATAATGCTCATTCTAGCGGGATATGTTATTCTTGGTTGTAATCCAAGTTCCTTTGCCCTTCGGAATATCTGGTTCCAGGCCCTTCGATCCTTCAGTGTGGAGGCTGACAGATCCTGTGATTCTAATTATTGATCCTCGGTATTTGAATTGTTTCTTTCTAGCTGCTAGCAGAATCTGTTCCTTGGTGCTATAGTCCTGAAATTTAGCCACGATATTCCTTGGGGTCTTAATTTTGGGGTCTCTTTCTGGAGGTGATCGGTGAATTCTTTCAATGGTGATTTTGCCCTTTGATTCTACAATCTCAGGGCAGTTTTCTTTCAGGATTTCCTGGAAGATAGTGTTTAGATTCTTTTTTTCATCATGGTTTTCAGGAAGTCCAATAATCCTTAGATTGTCTC
Source organism: Myrmecobius fasciatus (assembly GCA_023553655.1). Classification (NCBI taxonomy): domain Eukaryota; kingdom Metazoa; phylum Chordata; class Mammalia; order Dasyuromorphia; family Myrmecobiidae; genus Myrmecobius; species Myrmecobius fasciatus. The sequence continues at coordinate 67,837 of JAJPUD010008709.1, forward strand.
TCCTAGATCTATTTTCCAAGTCAGTTGTTTTTCCTAGAAGATATTTCATATTTTCTTCTAATTTTTCATTTTTTTTTGTTTTTGTTTGACTGATTCTTGAAGTCTTTTTGAGTCATTCATTTGCATTTGTTCAATTCTTATTTTTAAAGTGTTGTTTTCTTCAGTTACCTTTTTAAGCTCCTTTTGTAACTGGCCAATTTGTTCATTGCACTCTTTTTCCACTTCACTAATTTTATTTTTCAATAAATTGGTGTCTTTTTCATATCTCTTTTGCAGGGCATCATATCCTTCTTGCACTGATTTCAGTTTATTTTCCCATTTATCCTCCAGCTCTCTTTTGAGGTTCTTTATGCAATCTTCCAGAAAGGCCTTTTGAAAAGCGGACCAGTGATGGTCCTTGCTGATTTTTTCTGGATTTTTGTCTAAAGGAACCTCTGAATCTGGGGTGATCATCTCCTCTTTCTCTTTATAAAAGCTGTCTATGGTGAGAGCTCTCTCTTGCTTCTTCATCATTTTTTTTTTTTTAGACAGCATGGATATCTCTTTAAGGTAGGGAAAAAATGGTGGCTGGAAAAGCTTTGCCCTGGGGCACTTCGGAGAGTTGACTTAAGGTGCTAGGCCGGTGGGGGCTAGGACTAAGTCCGAATTACTCCTTAAACAAGGCAAGTCTGCCAGAACACCTGCCCCCAATCAGGGCAGAGTGTCCTGAGTGCCTCAGATAAACTCCAGGTGTTTGGAATTTGGAGTTTGGAGTTTGGAATTTTTGCAACGATGAGCTGAGCTGAGTCCCACCCTCACTTCAGGCCTACACAGGGGTGGTCTATTCATCTCTCTGTCCGAGTCTGACTAACCTGATATGAAGTTATCCAGAGAGCGGTGCCCAAATATTTCTGAGTTCGTTGACTTGAAGATCAGTTCAGAGGCTTATTTTATTGTTGATTTGAGAGAAGATCGGAGGAGAGGCAGAAAGTCACCTTTTCACCCTGCCATCTTGGCTCCACCCTCCCAGTTGTTTAACTTTTACTGAATATTAGCTCTTATAGAAAATTAGGGGGTACTCAATGGCCTCTAAGATCCTCTCCAACTTGAAAATGCATGAACATGTAGCACAAAGGGCAGTGTAATATGTTCAGGAGAAACATCTAAGCAAAATCTTTACATGAGACCCACATGTGCAAAAATATTTGTATCAGCCCTTTTTGTAGTGGCTAGGAACCAGAAACTGAATGGATACTCATCAGTTGGAGAATGGCTGAATAAATTATGGTATATGAATGTTATAGAATATTATTGTTCTATAAGAAATGATTAGCAGGATGATTTCAGAAAGGCCTGGAGAGAATTACATAAACTGATGCTAAGTGAAGTGAATAGAACCAAGAGGACATTATATGTAGCAATAACAAAATTATCAATTCTGATGGATGTGACTCTTTTCAAGAATGAGGTGATTCAGACCAATTCTGATAGACCTGTGATGAAGAGAGTAAGCCATCTGCACCTAGAGAGAAGACTCGGGGGAACAAATGTGGATCACAACATAGTATTTTCACCTTTTAGTTATTGTTTGCTTGCTTTTTTTCTTTCTCATTTTTTCCCTTTTGATCTGATTTTTCTTATGAAGTATGTCAGTTGTGGAAATATGTATAGAAAAATTGTACATGTTTAACATATATTGGATTATTTGCTGTCTAGGGGAGGAGCAAGTGGAAGGGAGGGAGAAAAGAAATTGAAACATAAGGTTTTACAAGAGTGAATGTTGAAAACTATCTTTACTTTCAACATAAAAAGCTAATTTAAAAAAAGAATTCTTTACATGAAAGATGACAATACAGGTGGACCTTGAAAAAAAATGAAAGGACTTTAGGATGCATGGAGGCAAGGAATGAGTTTATCTCTGATATGGAGAAATAGAAGGGTGACTTTAGTAAAGACATGAAGTGGTAAAAGAGCATTATTAGAACATGGGGTCATAGATCAGTCTAGTTAAGAAGAAATAAAAAAAAAATTAAATAGGATCATAGGTCATAGATTTAGAGCTAGAAGGAAACTTAAAGATCATCAAGTCAACTCAAAAAAACCCTTATTAAGCACCTACTAAGTGTCAAGACTATGCTAAGTCCTGAGAATGCAAAGAAAATAAAAATCCCTGCCCTCAAGAGTGTCACAGTCTCTAAAAGGGAAGACAACACTTAAACAACTATGTATAAACAAGATATGTCCAGGATAAATTAGAGTTAATCAACAGAAGGAAGACACTGCACTAGCATTAAAGAGGACTGGGAAAAGTGTCTTGGAGAAAGTAACATTTGATCTGAGACTTAAAGGAAGCCAGGAGATAGAGATGAGGAGAAAGAAAATTCTAAATATGGCAGACAGTCAATGAAAATACCTGCAATTAGGAGATATAATATCTTATTAGAGAAATGAAAAGAAAAGCAGTGTCGCTAAAGTATATAAAATGTGGAGAAGATTGAGAGGTAAGAAAAGTGGCAAGGGAGGAGGAGACCAGATTATAATGTCATTTCAAAAGAAAACAAGAGTTTATTGAGAGAAAGAAATGTGATATGGTCAAGCCTCTGCTTTCATCAAGTCCACCTTTTTCCTTTTATAAAAAAAAAGCCAAGAGGGGGAAAAGTTACTTCCCAGAGTTCCTGACAAATGATAATTCAGTCATGATCTAACTGTATAGTGTAGGAGAATGTTGAACTAATACTAGCCCTATATTATTTAAACTCATTACTTCATATCTTGCCTATGAGCCTTTGTATTAACAGTCCCCCATGCCTGAAATCCACTTCCCAAATCCTTTCTGCCATTTACATTATTTTTTCCTTCAAAACTCTGTTCCAGCATCATTGTTAAAGTGAAGGCTTTCCTGATCCTTCTAGCTACTATTGCCTCCACCTATCACATATTTCTGAAGCCAGTAACCCAAAATAAACCATACTGTTGGGGTAAGATTCCCACAAGGCAACCACTGCTGATACTTCTTAAGTTGGAGGAATAAGCTGGAGAGGATCTGCCTTCTAATACTGCAGTTCCTGAACCTTCAATGTGTTCCCCATATCAATCATTTGGCATTAATTATCTTTTAGAAAAGGGTATTTAGGAAGGTGCTATAACAACAGTAGCTACCCATAAAATTTTTCCCAACTGAGCCTCCATTTTCCCTTGGCTTGGGACCGTGGGCACCAAGTTAAAACATAAACAGTGAGGAATAAGTTTAGGAAAATGTCAAGGCAAATGATACCTCCAAAATCTCGATTCTAAGAATCCTTTTCTTCTTTCATGGAGTCCATCACACCAAGTTCACTTTTAGGCAGATAAGTCATTCCCTTGCTTAGGTGATCTAGCTTTTCCCAGGACATGGCATCTCTACTGTCTTCCCTCCAGTAGCTACTGCTACTTTTTCATTTGTCTTCAGAGATTTCCACTCCCCTTACTAATGTTTTCTGTGGCCACCAGCACTCTGGTGGGCTCCTCAGCCATTGTTCAGCTCTGACTGTTGATTTGACCTTTGATAAACCTCAGGAACTCCCACATTATCTATGAACTCCCATCTCAAAATGTTCATTCACCCAAGATTGGTGGGAAAATAATCTCAAAAGAATCAATAACACAAGGTACCCAGGTACGTGAAAAAACAAACAGCTTCCCTGTACTACTTGACATTTTTCAATCAAAATTGTAAGAGACTAAGAGATTTTTTTTTTTTTGGCTGAGGCAATTGGTGTTAAAGGACTTGCCTAGGGTCACACAGTTAGGAAGTGTTAAGTGTCTGAGACCAGATTTGAATTCAGGTCCTCCTGACTTCAGGGCTGGTCTCTATCCACTGCCCCACCTAGCTGCCACTGTCTTCATCTTTTACATGCATATTTAGTTCTAGCTAAGACTTTCCAAAATCTTCAGTAATTCTGTTTCCGAAGCCAAGGAGAAGTTGGATTCAGTAACCTCTAAGGTATCTTTCAGTTCTCAATCTATGATACTTCTATACTGAAACCTCTGGGGCCAGTTCCCACTTTCACTTGCTTTGGTGGCCCAGTTCCCCACAGGATAACTAAGGACTTCTCCTGCAAGGGACGATAGGATTAACTCTGATTGAGATTGGATTTTCTAAAACTATTACTTCTGAACTCTTGTTGTTGTATTTCCAGATTTTATTTAACAAATTAACATCACTTAACTTTTATGGAGAAATATTGTTCCTATTCTTCATTTCTCCCAGTCTGTGACATTTAAGCAGTTCTTCTCCTTGGAGGGGAGGCTCTCTTTATATGTGTCCTTCATCCCACCCTCTCCAGCAGCATATAATTTCACTCATCCTCTCTCTGTTGAATTTTCAGCCTCTTTTTATTAGTCCAACCCCTACTGCCTTTAAATCTGTTCATATCCCTCTTCCTTTGAAAACCTTTACTAAACCTAAGCAAAATGAAGCTATAATTCTGTCTCTCTTTTTCAATCAAATTCTTAGAAAAAAAAAGCTGTCTACAATCATTGCTTCCACTTTCTCTCCTCTCCTCTCATTTTTTCACTAAACCCTTTTTAATACATCTTCATCATTCAAATGGAACCACTTTTCAAAAACCCTATGATTTTTTAATTGCCAAATCCACTGACAAATTTCTGTCTTCATCCCTATCAAACTATCTTTTGAATTTCACTTTTTGGACACCCTCTCCTTTTTTTCTTTTTCTTCTCTGGATTTTTATGATACTATTGTATCCTGGTTCTGTACCTATTTAACTGCTCTTTCTCAATCTCTTTTGCTACCTCATCATCCATATCATACCTTCTAATTATGGACTTTCCTCCAGTACTCTATCATAGATTGGCTTCTATATATTTTCTCTGGGTAACTAACTGTATTAGCTACCAATGGATTTTATGATAATATCTATACAAATCTTATACAGACATATGTATATACACATACATATATGTACAAGAGTATACTCATATGTGTGTATGTACAGATATACAGAGAGAAAATCTAATCTCATTTTAAATATCCTTTTGAGAAGGTATTGTTTCATTCTTTCTATTTGTATCCCTAGTATTTATCATAGTAGCTGCCATATGGTAAGTTTAATTATAGTCTTTATACTATATAACATATAATAGACTTAGGCAACTAAGTAACACAGTGGTTAGAGTATCAGATCTGATGTCAGAAATGCTCTTTTTTCCCCCTAAGTTCAAATCTGGTCTCAGACCCTTATTGGTTGTGACAGTGGGAAAAGTTACAACCTTTTTTGCCTCCATTTTTTTTTTTTCATCTATAAAATGAGCTGGAGAGTATATAACAAACCACTTTGGTAAGAAAACCTCAAATGGTGTCATGAAGCATCATGACTGAAAAGTGACTAAAAATAATAGGTTAATTGAATATTTTTATTTGAATTGGAATATTTAGTTTGAAGAAAAGTAGATTCAGCAGGACCCCAATGCTATCTTGAATTTGAAAGGCTTTTACATGAAAGAAAAATTAGGGTTAGTGTTTGTTTATGTTTTTCTTGCTTGATCCCAAAGGACAGAACTAGATAAAATAAACATAAAAGGCAAAGGAATTTAGCTAAATATAAGAAAAAATTACTCATAAGTAGAGCTGTCTAAAATATTTATTTTAGGAGAGAATGGATTTCCTCTCACTGGATTCATTTACATATAGCCCTTTGTATTGTCATAGCTTGGAATTTTGACTGACTCTGAAAATAAGGATCTAATATTCATTTCTTCCTCTGGGCCCATCTTTGAAATATGCATATTACTGACCTAAGGTTAGATTTAATAATCTCAAAAATATATTCTAGCACTAAAGTCCATGATTCTGAGGCACAGATACTTTCTTTCTCCTCCCTCTAGGCAGAACTTACTCTCAAGAATTTAGTTTAAGGTTAAGGGTAATTTCAAAGTTGCAAAACTTGGTGACTAGAAAAATGGTGGTGATATTGATAGAAATTAGGAATAGAAAACGAATAAAAGGAAAGATGAATTCAGCTTCAGACAAGATGAATTTTAGATGCCTACTGCTTAAAGGCAGTGTCTAGAGACACACAAGAGAGAAATGAGATTTGAATATGTAGATCTGAATGTCATTTTCATAGAAATGATCATTGAACTCATGAGATCTAATGATATCACCCAAAAGTATAAATAGAAAAAAGAAAAGTGGCCTTGGACAGTATACTGATACATAGTGTGAGGGACATGATGGTTCAGAGAAGGCTTGGTTAGACAGGTAGCAGAACCAGAAGAGACAATGATCCTTTCTGGGCCTCAAATTAGACTTCCAAAATACACTGTTCTGAATTTATGTAATCCATGCATTTGTTAATTAGGTAGTTAGATGGTAGATTGAGTTATTGATTTCTCCAACTTCTAGCCTAGAATAGAGGTAAATTCTCCATCTATAACACTTTATATATGGCACAGTAGTCAATTGACTATTACATAGAAAAAAGTATCTTTTCAGTTATTGATCATGTAGTCAGAAAGAATAATGAAACTTTCTTGTGAACTGAGTCAAATTTATAAAAAAAAAAATAAGAATCTTTCCCCAACTGCTACATGGTCAAATGATAGAAACAGGCAGTTTGCAGAAGAAATCAAACTTATTCGTGGTTACATTAAAAAAAAATGCTCCAAATCACTCTTAATTAGAGAAATGGAAATTAAAACAACTCTAAGGCATCATCTCACACCTATCAGATGGGCTTAATATGACAAAAAATAAACATACTGAAAGGGATATGGAAAATAGGTCATTAATACACTGTTGGTACAGCTTAAAACTGGTTCAATCATTTTGAAAAACACTCTGAAACCATAAAACTGTGTGTGCCCTTTTGACCAAGCTATTAGGTCTGTATTGCAAAAAGAACAAATAAAAACAGGAAAGGATCTCTACATATAAAAAATAAATAGCTGCTCATTTGGTGATGGCAAAAAGTAAATTAAAAAAAGAGAGAGAGATATTCTGTGGACTCCCAAGAGATCATGAATGAATAACAAGTAACTCCAGAATAGTACCAAAAAGAAATTAAAATGTTAAAAGTAGATATTGTATTAGATTGAAAGTCCAAGTTCATATGCAGAAATAAATAAAACAAACAACAAGGTAGAGAAGTTAGAACAAAATCTCAATGAATTTCAGATTTTGAGTTGGAAGGAACCTTAGATATCATTTAATTCAATTCCCCATTTTATAGATCAGGAAGCTGAAGCCCAGAGATGTAAAATGACTTGCTCTTGTCACATAGATATCAAGTGGCAGGATGCTGGTTTTGAATTCAGGTCCTCTGACTCCAAATGAAGCATTTTCCTGCTATGACAGTAGCTTTTGAGCAAAAGAATGAAAGATTTAAAATTCAAGAATACAGAAGAGATGCAAAAGATAATGTCTTTGAAAGAAAATATGATATCAATACAAGTAAAAACAACTTACCGTGCAAACAGAATATCCAGATATCATTTGAAGATATTGGGAAAAAGATAAGACATGCGACTAGTACATTATGGGAAAAATACCAAAAAAACCAAACAAACTCCAAAACCCTTTCATCTTTTACTAGAAGCCTTTCCCAATCCTTTTTTTACTTTTGGTGTAATTTAACTTTGATTACTTAATGATACATTTTGTTTTATATTACACACACACACACACACACACACACACACACACACACACACTTGTTAAATTTTGAGTTCCTAATTCTCTCCTTCCCATTAAGAAGGCAAGCAATATAATACCCATTATCTATGTGAAGTCATGCAAAACATTTCCATATTAGTTGTGTTGCAAAAAACAAACAAACAAACCCCAAATCAAAGAAAAATAAAGTGGAAATAAATACAACAAACTGTTCATCTGTTTTCTCCCTGGAAGTGGATAGCATTTTTTTCATCATGAAACCTTTAGGACTGCTGTAGATTGTTGAGATTAGCTAAATCTTTCATGTTTGATTGTCGTTACAATATTGCTATCACTGTGTACATTGTTTTCCTGGTTCTGTTCACTATATTTTACATATGTTCATACAAATTTTCCTAGGTTTTTTCTGAATCTATTCCCCCTTATCATTTCTTATAGCACAATAGTATTTCATCACAATCATATAACAAAACTTATTCAGCTATTTCTGTTTTATATCTTGTTGATTTACCCACTTGAGAGCTCAACTTATATCTAACTTTTCTCACTTGATTATTTTTGTCCAAGAGTTTAAACTGTCTTAGCTTTCCAATATTATTTCTTTCTGCAGTATTTCTACTTCCTTCTCTTATTGTTGCAAATTTAATTACTAGAAGTTTGGCTCATCTTTCCTTTTCTTAAATCTTTAAATTGGGAGAGTTATATTGAAAAGACATTCCAACATCCTGCTGGCTACATCTGGGCCTTAGTTTCTTTTATTTTGTTTTTTACCTTTGTTAGATGAGGGACTGTATTCAATCATCCCTTGAATCCCTTTGGGCTCTAAGATCTTCATGAGCCAGTGATCCTTTAGAATCAGGAAGATCACTATTTTGTGAAGCAGCCAATTCCATTCCCAGATAAATCTTAAATATATTAAAATTATTCCTTTTGTTGAGCTAAATTTATATTTCTGGAACTCCCCCCTACTATTTCTAGTTCTGACCTCTGGAACAACACAGAATTAATTTAATCTGTTTGCACATGACTCTCCTTCAGGCATTTCAAGGTAATTATGTGCATGCCACCTCCCCTATTCTCTTCTCTAGATTAATATCTTAGTTTCTTTCCTTTCCTTTTCCCCCACACTCACATCCTACTTCTTAAGTGTGAAAAGATGAATTAAGGGAAGAAGAGGGTAAGATGAAGAAAAGAGTTAGGGATAAGGCAGGAAGTAAAGTTATTCTCAGTTTCTTAAACAAGATTCCAGATGTGACCAAAACAGAACAAATAAAGTGGCAGGATAAGTTCCCATGATATGAGCTTTATGTGTAAAATAATGAGATTTAAGATTGTATTGGTTTGTTTAGCTGACTCAGCATATTGTTGGCGTTTCATAGATCACACTAAGTAATTAATATATGTTTACTCCATTCGTTCCTACAGATATATTCTATCTCTAGCCAAGCCATTTGCAATAGTGATACCAAACCCTGGTATAAGATAGTCAAAACTTTTGAGGTCCTCCTTCCTACCACAAATTTAATTCCTCTTCTCCATGCCTTCTATCCAAAGTGACCATAAACATGAATAGAGCATGAGATCTATGCCTACTTGTAAATGTGATACCACTTTATTCTTTTCTAAGTTGTAGAAATATACTCTGCCCTCAATTCAATACAAACTCCAATTAAAGGTAAATTTATCGTTCAGTTGATTATTGCCCAACATTGCCTCTACAGAACCAAAGGCCCTCAATAATCACAGAAGTATTTACCAATGCCATATTTTGAAGGAAGCAATTAACTATACTATTTTAGGCCTTCACTGTTTTGCATTTATCAGTCTATTGATTCATTTTAGAAATCTATCTTGTTATCTCTGAGTTATATCACAGAATGAGCATTAAACAAATACTGGTCTTCCTTTTTGTTGTTATTTTTATTAATTTGCAATTTAGTATTATAAAGTTTACTTGAAGAAATCATTTTCCTAAAATCTACTTTTCCATATGAATTTACTCTATCACTGTCATTGTTATTCATTTGTCTCCCACAATAAAATATGGAGTTTTTCCCTTATCTATATTTCTTTCACCTATCATAACAAAACAGTTAACATATCTTTCTTATTCCATCACTGCAAAATCTCTCACAACTATCCTCTTCCCTCTATTCCCATTGGCATCATTCTAGTACAAATCCTATTATAAACCACAGGGATGACTGCAATAACCTCCTAATAGATATTATAGCTTGTCCTTTCATCTAAGTAATCTTAAAAAATAAATTAATAAAAAACATTTTAAACCCTGCCAGATATATCTTCTTTATACATTGATCTGATCATAGCCTTCCCTTGCTGAAAAGCCTCCAATTACTTCCTATTGCATATTGAATAAAGAGCAGACTCTGCCTAACACTCAAAGTCCTAGTTTTCCAAGTATTCATTTATTTCATAACTACTTACATGTTTGCTATAAACTTCTACTGGACTGGAAGACTATAAATTATATAATAGAAGACTAAAGTAAACTATAAGTTACAAATAAACAGATTATATTTTATCTCAGTTTTGTATCTTTTCCTCTTCTAACCCAATTCTGTGCATTTTTATGTAAGTGAATTGAATGAAAATGGCAATACCCATGTATGTCTACAATGCAACTCTATAATAAATACCACTAGACTTAAAATTCTAACGTCATTACCATACAACTTCTTTTTCTTTTCTCTCTGTAGCATACCGTGCTTAACATCTACTACAATTAAACCCAAATATCTATTTAAGTGATATTGAAAGTTATTTGAAGTTCCAACATTCTCTGAATGTATGATACCAGGGGATTAACTAAAGACATCCAAAATCAGTCCTAAAGTTGATATATTGCTAAGGTACTCAAAAACAAAATGGGGAACTCCATTGACTTGCAATTTAAGCTCATTTTCAATTCTTTGAAATTATTTTATAGCATTCTATAACTTAACACCATGTTAAAATGTTCAAAGAATGTTGCCATTTTAAAAGACAAGGAGAAGAAAAAGGCCACAGACAAAATCTTAAGGGATAACTATGTCCTCAAAGTCACTAATCACTAAATTCAATGACCTAATTTTGTTCGTATCCTCCTTGACTTCAATGCAGTATTTGATACTGAGAACTACTAAAATACTTCAAGATTTCCTCTCCTTTCCTGACTTCTGTGACAAAGCACTTTTAGAGCTCTCATCTAATTCTTACTGCTCCTTCTGTTTCATTTGCTGGTTCCCATTGTCATAAAACCTCCTTAAATATGGTCATCCTCTAAGTCTCTGTTTCCTCACCTCACTTTATTTTTCATAGTTAAGTATGTCTGCACTAAGACTTTGGGGACATTCTATAAATGTGAATCTCTAAGTCATTTTTAAATCCAGCACCTAACTCTCACACATTTAATCAATTGTCATGTCCTATCTAGTTTTCCATTTTTTACCAATCTCCATTGAAACCACCTTTGTTTGAGCCCTTATATATCTTCACCCAGGCCAAGAGTGGTAAATATAACAATTGAAGGCCTACAACACTCCTAATTGCAGTCTAATCCACATTAAAATGTAATTGGTAAATATTTGATGAAATAAACAAAAAATATAATACAACATAGGTAATATTAAAATATGATTTTCTAATCAATATGCAACCTGCAGAGATTCTTAGGTATGGTTTAATGATCTCTGTTCTATATGTTTGACCCCATTAACCTAGACTAGAGAGCAATAACCTCCTAATCTTTCATTGTGTTTCTAGTCTTTCTTCTCCAATCCATCTTTCCTCCTCTGCTAGAGTAACCTTCTTGTTATTCATTGTTTTTTAGATATGTACAACTCTTCATGATGCCATTTTGGGTTTTCTTGGCAGAGATAATAGAGTGGTTTGCTATTTCCTTCTCCTGATCATTTCACAGATGAGTAAACTGAGGCAAACAGAGTTAAATAGCTTGCCTAGGGGCATATAACTAGTAAGTATTTGAAACTGGATTTGAACTCAGGGATATGAGTCTTTCTGGCTCAAGGCCTCATTTGTAGCTGCCCCAGAAACCTTAATATGCCAATATGATCTCTTCTACTCCCAAATCTTTAGTAGCTCCAAATCACCTGGTACCTGAGGCTTCCCACAACCCAAATCCAAAATACCTACTTTACTTTATGTCATCCTACTTTCCTCCTCTTATTCAATGTTTTATCTAAAACAAGCTTTGGGCCTGCTTTGCATCCCACCACCTCCATATGTGTGCTTTTGCCATAAATTCTCCATGCCAGAAGTAGACCATCTACTCTATCTTTGCCATAAATTTCCCATGCCAGAAGTAGACCATCTACTCTATCTTTTCCTATTTAAATCCTTTTTTTCTTCCTTAATAATACCTTCTCCAAGTACAGCCCCCTGAAGCCCTACCCATTAGTTGATAATGACCTTCCACCTCCTTACATCCTGTTTTCTATGCCCTTAAATTTCTAAGTTTTTTACCTTCTCCTTTGCATTTATTAATTCTCTCTTATATTTCATTTAGCTTCTGCCATTTCCCCCCCGATAGATTACATCTCATTGAGTGCCAAGCTTTTATTGACTATATCTTTGTATCTCTATCACATAGTTAAGTGTTTTATTCACACACAGTGAGTATGTAATAGATGTATGTTGAATGTTGAGGCAGTCCTAACTCCATCAAAATCTCAGTCACATTCCTTTTAGCATCAATATTGTTCTATATAAGCTTGTTAGCTATTTTACTCTGCATCACTCTATAGAAACTACTATTTTGTAATTTCCAAAGAATTGCAATAAATTTCCAGAGAATAAAAATAAAATGAAGTTAACATTGGAACTACATTGAACATAGTGTGATCTTCCTTTAGTGATTCAGGAGGCATTTTAGAGTCTTGTTTCTTACTGAAATTCTAGAAGGTTTGTGGTTTATCACATGTATACATGGTAAAGTCAGAAATTTAAAATAAGGATAAAGGTGAAAGTCTCTGTCTAAAGGAATCTAGGCCTATGTTATTCTTTTTCCTTCTCCCTTTCATTTTCTTGAAAGATCCTAAGAAACTTAAGCTAAGGAAAAACTTATAATCCTCATAACTTTCATGGAATTTCTTTAGTGTATCATCTCTCCTCTAAAGTGTATTTGTGGGCCCAAGGATCCTCATAAAATAAGTGAATGTAAGCAATAATGACTTGATAAATCTAAATCAAATAGTGTCTTGGGATAGAAATGTTATTCATGGTAAATAAGGGGAAATTGGATTCAGAAAATGGATTATACACCCATGATCTTTACTTAGCTGGCTGACTGTTGTGTGGTCCAAAAGAATATGGCTCCCAGGAGTAAGACTTTCCTCCTGAAAAGGAAAAAAAAACTCCTAGAATGAAGATTCTAAGAAATCTCCCTCTCCTTTTGAGGAAGAAGCAGATAAGGGTTTTTAAAAAATTGTATTAAAGCTTTTTATTTTATAAAACATATGCACAGATAATTTTTCAACATTGATCCTTGCAAAACCTTCTGTTCCAAATTTTCCTCTCCTCTCCCCTACTCCCTCCCTTAGATGGCAGGTAGTCCAATACATGTTAAATATGTTTAAATATTTGTTAAATCATATATATATAATATATATACATATATATGTATATATATAATATATATATAGTTATCCTGCTGCACAAGAAAAATCAGATCAAGAGGGAAGAAAAAAAACCTGAGAAAGAAAACAAATTCCAAGCAAACAATAACAGAAAAGAGTGAAAATGCTATATTGTGGTCCACAATCAGTTCCCACAGTCCTCTTTCTGGGTGAAGATGGCTCTCTGCATCACTGAACAATTGAAACTGGTTTGAATCATCACATTGTTGAAGAAAGTCATCACCATCATAATTGACCATCATATAGTATTGTTGTTGCCGTGTATAATGATCTCCTGGTTCTGCTCATTTCACTCAGCATCAGTTCATGCAAGTCTCTCCAGGCCTCTCTGAAATCATCCTGCTGGTCGTTTCTCACAGAACAATAATATTCCATGACATTCATATCCCATAATTTGTTCAGCCATTCTCCAATTGATGGGCATCCACTCAGTTTCCAGTTTCTAGCCACTACAAAAAGAACTGCCACAAACATTCTTGCATATGTGGGGCCCTTTCCTTCCTTTAAGATCTCTTTGGGATATAAGCCCAATAGAAACACTGCTGGGTCAAAGGGTATGCATAGTTTGATAACTTTTTGAGTATAGTTCTAAATTGCTCTCCAGAATGTTTGGAGTTCCATCACCAATGTATCAGTGTCCCAGTTTTCCCACATCCCCTCCAACATTCATCAGTATCTTTTCCTGTCATCTTAGCCAATCAAAATCTGTCAAAATCTCAGTCACGTTCCTTTTAACATCAATATTGTTCAATCTAAGCTTGTTAGCTGCTTTACTCTACATCACTAGATCTATAGAAACTACTATTTTGTAATTTCCAAAGAATTCCAATAAATTTCCAGAGAATAAAAATAAAATGAAGTTAACACTGGAACTACATTGAACATAGTATGATCTTCCTTTGGTGGAATTTCAGAGTAATCTTAATTTGCATTTCTCTGATCAATAGTGATTTGGAACACCTTTTCATATGACCAGAAATAGTTTCAATTTCTTCATCTGAAAATTGTCTGTTCATCAGATAAGGGTTTTGCCTAGTCTGATAACTGAATGTAAAGAAAGAAAGGAAGAAAACAAGCATTTATTAAGTGCTTAGTGTGTGCCAGGTTCTATGCCAAGCACTTTATGATTATTATCTCATTTAATTCTTATGACAACCCTAGAAGGTAATACTATTATTATCTCCAAATTATGCATGAAGGAACTGAAGCAAACAGAAAGTATGTGGCTTACTCAATCGAAAACAGTACGTGTCTAAGGCAGAATTTTAACTCTTGTTCTTGACTCCAGCCCAGTGCTCCAGCTAGTGCCATATCTACTGTCCTAGGTGTTTCTAGGAAGGGACTCCTTCCTAAAATCCTAAATACACTAAAGTATAAATCTCTCAACTTTAAGCTAAAAGAGAAATGGAAAAGCCCATTATTTCTCTTCTGGATATTACCGCTGGGTTAGAAACAGCATAGGATATGAGAATTTATTTATTAGTCCCCTTCTGACTATAAATCCACTCATAATCATAAATAATAACCATAACCTCATTACTTCTCACCTGGACCACTGATTTAAACTTCTAATTACCCTCTGTGCTTCAAGTTTCTCCTCACTCCAATCCATTCTTCACTTACTGTCAAAGTAATTTCTTTGAAAATGTAGGACTGACATGCTCAGTGAATTCCAGTGGCTCCCTATTATTACTAGTCCTTTGTCTTTATAACCTGCCTTCTTTCTGCTTTTCCAGAATTCTTACACTCTGTCCTTCCACACAATAGATTTTACATTTACATTTCCTCAAATATAACCCTCTGTTTCCTGTTTACATGCCTTTGATTTGACTGTTCCCTATGCTCCCTTGTCACCTCCACCTCCTGGCTTTCCTGGCTTCTTTCAAGGCTTAGATCAAATTCTGTCTTTTGCAGATCTTTCCTGGCCCCCTCCTACCAACACCCACTACACTCACTGCCAGTGCCTTCCCTTTAAAATTACCTCTCACTTAATCTATAGAAATCTTTTATTTACCTAGTTCTTCACATGCCTCCATCATTCATTAGAATGAACATCTAGTGACTATTCTTTGCCCTTATTTGCATTATCAGGATTTGGCACACTGTTTGGTAAATAGTAAGTATTTCTAAACCCTTGACTGATGGAATTATGGGCAAAGTGCAGCACCTTAGCTAAGGAAGAACTCTAGCTTAAGCCAGAAGCTGGAAACAGAAAAAATATATATACTACCCCAAATTCAGTAGAGCCAAACCCAGGAATAGCAATGAGATCACTAGGGTAACAGAAAACCAGCAAGATCACAAGTTGCTTCCCCATATGTGTTTCCTATATATGTGCCCCTTTTAATTTGTTCTTTAGATGTGTCTAATCTTTTCACCCATGATGTTGTGTTTGAGAGAGTGTGTGACTCAGATGTATATAGGAAATGTTCTGTTGCTACAGTAGGAATAGTCAAAAGAAACTTCAGATTTGTTGTATTGGGGTACTCTTACTTGTCCTCATGAATGGGAAGCTCTGTCAAAGATGATTGGTTATTGAGCCAGAGAGAAATATCCTATTAGTATCTATCAAAAGAGAATAAGATGTTCATGTTCTCTGTCTGTCTCTTCTCTGTCTCTTTGTTCTCCGTCTTTCTTGGTTTTCCCCTCCCCTGTTTCTCTCTCTTTCATCTTACTTGAAACTCTTCCACCTATCCCATAAACTTCTAAAAAGGGAAGAGCCTGTAGCATCCTTAGTAGCTACAAGACATGACACTGAAATCTGGTGCTTACTGAGGCAAGACTGAGCCTGGATTTCAATATCCCAGCTGGCTTTTCTATTTGTTTCCTTCTCTAAGCCCAAGTCACTGAACTGTAATCCTTAAAGATGGATGTTTCCAGCCTTGGTGGGTACTACCTTAAGTTAGACAGAGCAGGAAGGCTCAATTTGGTGCCAGATGCCCAGAAGGAATTGTTTCCTGTTACTACATTGTTTCTCAGAGAAGATACATAATTGACAACAAAAACCACAGGAGGATGTCATAGCTGAAAGAGACTTTAAAAAGGTCCTGGCTTAGCAGTAGCTCCAGATTCATGAGTTAAATAAACAACAAAGGGAAGTAGGGAAAATTGTTGAGCAGGTACTGCTAGTGCCTTTCCCTGCCAGGAAAGTATAAGTGTGATGGATCATTATTTTATATTTTACACATTTGTTCTTGTACTTTTATTGGTCTTTTATATCATAAACATTTATTTTGTGGTAGAGAAAATAGAAAACTGTTCTATGACCTAATAAGTGACTTTGTAGCCCAAATACCTTTTCTAGAGTATCTTTTCTAGCATTTTTTCTAGTTAGAGAAAATTCAGATATAATCCAATCCTAAAAAGTATTTAAAAGCTACTCACAGTAACTCAAGAATCAGAAAATGCAAGAAAAAAGTCTGACCTTTACCATATTTTTAAGAGATCGTTCTCAGTTAACACTGAATCATGGTCTGTGTGAGTTCATATATCCAGAGACCCTCATGGTAAGACTACTCTCCCAAGTGGGGGCCATCAATTGGATTGCTTTTCTTTCTATGCTATTTCACTAAGAGACTTTTCTTAAAAATAATTTACTTGGGGCAGCTATGTAGCACAGTGGATAGACCATCAGTCCTAAAGGCAAGAGGACCTGAGTTCAAATCTAGTCTCAGACACTTAACACGTCCTAGCTGTATGACCCTGGGCAAGTCACTTGACCCCAATTGACTCAGTCAAAATTAAAAAAAAAA
>JAJPUD010008710.1:3402-22412 GCA_023553655.1 Myrmecobius fasciatus
AAAAAAAAAACTCAATAACAATGATTGAAGAAGTAGGTAGTCAAATCCATAGAGACAGAAACAGAGCCAAAAGAGAAATGAATGAAGTACATCCCTGGGAGTGTCCTCAAATTGGAAGTCCTTGGAGGACATCACCAATGGGACAAATGGGTTGCAGAAATATAGTAATTTCCCCCCGGGGTGAGAAGGCATTTGATCATATCATAGAATATCAGGTCAAGAACAGGATGAGTCTTAGAACACATAAGGTTAGGGTGCTTACAAAATAATTTCAGAACCAGGAAGGACCTTAAAACAGAGAACAGCTGACCTTCACATCATCAGTCATGCATTCTTCTCATAAGCTGTTTAGTCCAAGTTCTTATTTTGTTCATTCATCTTGAATGACAAACTGTGATACCTTTTTGTCTGTTGCTTCAATGTTAATGATTGTTGGCTTCCTGTATCCTTCCTGGGTTTCTCCTTTGTTGAACATCTGAGTGAGACTTGACTTTATTTCTTTGATAATGGTAGCAGCACAATTCAAAAACATAAAAAATCATGAGAAAAAACTTTAAATGTAATCAATTCTTTTTTTTTAAGTTTGGAGAGTGCCAGGTGAAGAAATCCTTTGGTTGATAGATGATAGATAGACAAACAGATAGATAGATAGATAGAAGATAGATAGACAGATGAACAGATAGATAAATACACAGACAGACAGACAGACAGATAGGCAGATGAGCACAGATAAATACATATATGTAGAGATACATACAAAGATAAAGCACTTATTGAGCTCTTATTTGGGGCCTGGCATAAGTACTTGTGTTATAAATAAAAAGAAGATAGTTTTTACCCTGAAAAAGTTCACATTCTAATGAAAGAAAAGACACTGCATGGAGGGGTGTTTAATGTGGAGGGATAATAAGAAGAGGTGCTAGTTGTGAGGAGAGCTAGGAAATAGTAAAGAAGCCTAGTTCTAGAGAATGTACAGAGAACACTCACTTCTAATAGCCTGATGTCTCAGCAGCAAAGTTTACATTTAATAGTCTGATGTCCCAGGGGCAGAGTAAAAGTTGTGGTGGGAGGGGAAAAAGGATGAGAGCTAGAGTGTTATGCAATATTTGGGGGCATTGGCCATAGCTCTGGCCCCAGCAGAGAGTTTTTAATAAATGCTGGTTGACTTGACCCCTGGCTCCACAGTCAGTATATGTCAAAAGGTAGACTTGAGGCTAATCTTTCATGACTCTAAGGCAAGCTCTCTTCCCCATTACACCACATATCCACTAAACTGGATATTTTTCTTTCAAGGATAGGTATTTCTTTTAAGGATCATAGGGTCACAAACAATTGGCTCATAAACCTTGAGTTTGGAAGATCTAAGGGATTCATTTTATAGATAAAGAGATCACAAAATGTCAGGAAAGCTAAAAAGAGACCTTTCCAGAGGGACTATTTGCTTAACTCAGTTCAGCAGTACACTGTCCCAGCAGCAAAGGCAGAATGTCCTACAAAAAAGGGAATATCTTTCCCATTGCCTAGGGTACACTCAGAAGTAAATTGTTTGGTGGAAGGAATGGTTATTTCAGTCACTTCAAATTTTAGCCCACTGTTCCTAAGAACTAATATGGGAGAGAGGACAATATATTTAAGGTGTGAGTGATTGCATTCCCATTTCTGATATGATATTTTGTTCAATAAATAGGTCTTTGTAAAAGCTAGTTACATTGCTTATCAAGTTAAGTAATCAACCATTTATTATTCAATCATTTTCCAGATGTGTCTGACTTGTTATGTATCCATTTGGATTTTTCTCAGCAAAGATACTGAAGTAGTTTCTCATTTCCTTTTCATTTTACGGATGGGGAAACTGAGGCAATGCTCAATGACTTATCTAGAATAACATAGCTAGTAAGTGCCTGAGAGAAGATTTGAATTCAGGAAAATGAGGCTTACTGATTTTAGGCTGGACACTCTTTACCCAGCACTTGAACCCAGAAGTTCAAACCATGATGACCTTGGAGCTAGGATTGTTTAAGTGGTATATTGCCACCAGCTGGTCTGGCAGAGAAACCTAGAGAAGTCAAAATAGCTGTCCATTGCAATAGGAATTATAATTGGAACTTGAAGCTTTGCTCTATAGGAACTGAGCTAAATCTGATTCCTTTTTCCTTCCCAGAGCATACAGCAGGGGTTGGGGGGTGGGAGTAAATGGAAATGGGGCAGGGAGAGATGATAACTCCCTTGTGTTGGGGGAGCAAAATTGCATACTCTAATTATACCCTTTGAAGCAAATATTCCTTTATAAAAGTTAATCTGACTGTGTTCAAAAAGATGGCTTCCTTTAGACTTCTGAATATCCTATAAATGCTAAGGAATGGGTTGTTTATAAAAACCAATCAATGAGTCAGTTAACCAGCCTTTGTTAAATGCCATATTAAATGGAACTGGTGTCCCCAGAACCCATCTTCTCTACAAAAAAAAAAAACACTCTTGATATGGGCTGGAACCACCTTCAGAGAAATTAGACCCAGGCCCCTTAAGGGCTTCAGAGAACCTTAGGGGAAGAGAGAAACATAACATATCTGGTCTTCCAGTGGTGGAAATCAGGGTAATCAGTGTCACACCAAGAAAGAAAAAGACAAAACACTAATTTACTTCAAGAAATGTGCCTCTTAATGAGAGGGATACAGCAAGCAAAGAATGGTGTTGAAATGAGATACATGAGATAAATTGGAAATAGTGAGAGAGAACTATCATTCAGGAGTACTGGAAAAAGATTCTGGTAAGTGAGATTTTAGTTGGTACTTGAGGAAGTCAGGGATGACAGGAGATGGAAATGAGGAAGGAAGGAACTTCAGGGTTGGGCGACAGGTGGTGAAAAAGCATAGAGCTAGAATATCATCAAGGATGAACACTGAGGAGGTCATTTGTTTGGGCATTGGAGAGTGTATAGGGGCCAGTGAAGAGTAAGAAGACAGGAAAGGCAGAAAGAGACCAGGTTGGGAAGGCTGTCTGATTTTATATTTGTTCCTAAAATGTTGCCCTTACAGTTGACAACACAAGTGACACTGTCAGGTCTGCACTTTAATATCACTGACAGTTGAATGGAAAGAGATGGGAGATAGAAAGACCAACCAGGAGACTTTCATGGTAGACCAGTAAGTTGATGAGAAGCTGTACCAAGATGGTGTCAGTTCCAAAGGAAAAACGGCACTGCATGTAAGAATTGTTGGAAAGTAACAGCAGGATTTGAATACTGGTTAGATATTTGAGTTATACCACAAGTTTGAGTGAGGAACCCTGGATGATTCTGGGGGTATCAGCCTGGACACCTGGGAAGTTTAGAATACTCTGGAAAATAATCAGAAAGTTCCAAAGAGGGGAAAGTTGGGGAGAAAGATAAAAAGTTTATTTTCTACAAAGTTTAAGATATCTAAGAGACATCCAGTTCAAAATATCCAATAGTTGCTAAAGTGTGATTAGAATTGAAGAAAGAGATGGAGTTCTGATGAATAGATCTGAGAATCATCAGCAGAGATTTGAATTGGATCCTTGAGAGAAGTGAACACCAAGCAATGATTTTGAGATAATATCAAGTGCTTAAATGATTCTAGAGAGGTACTAATGGTCACTGGGAAAGTGGACAGTAAGAACTGGTGATTGGTACGAGGGAGGGTGCAGAATGGAATGAATGATTACCTGATAGCATAAGAAGAGTCAGCCCAATCCCCTAAAACTTATCCTTGGACCTTGAGAAAAAGATGAAGTCATCCTCTGGGAGCCTGACTGGGTTGAAACTGGTGGGAACAAGCACTGCAGAGTCTGGAAGGTCTACATCCATAATCCCAAACACTGAGAACTGTTCTTATTGGATGGTTATAAAAACTTGTTAAATTGAATAGAGCATTGTTCAAACTCCTCATTTAGTACAGGAAGAAACTAAGGTCAAGGAGGGGTACAATGACTTGTTTTAGATGATGGCATAATGGTCTTCAGGGCATTCTTTTCTGTAGTTGAAAAATGTACTTTTCTTAAAAAAAAGAAAACTTATTTGGGAAAGGAGGGGTAAGAGACCTAAATAAAGTTTAGAATTTATTTTTCAATCCCATTTTCAAATTATTTTGAAAACCCCTTTTCTTTTGAGAAAAAAGGGGGCATTTTATTGCTGTTTAAGAGTAAGCAAATGTTTTGTTCTCCCTGTCTCATCTTTGCTTTGTACATCAGAGCTCATATGAACATTTGAGAGTAACAGGGTATGACTTTTTTTTTTTTTTTTTGCCTTCAAGCTTGACTGTTCTGATCATATCCAGCAGTGAGTCTCAAAGAGAACTTATATAATTCAAAACTTCTGTGTGGATAAAATGTCAAAGGCATTCCTCTCTCAAGCTCTCAATACACCTGTGTCAACCATGTTGGCTCTGTTGGAGGAAGAGTAAATGATTTTGTATAGATTATGTTCTTTTATTCCTTAACAAAGGAAGTAAAAGAGAATAGCAAGCTTTCTCCCATTTTTTGTTTTCCCCCAGCACCCTTGAAGGTTGGATTGCTCCTGACCAAGCATTATTGGGGGGGTGAAAGGTGATAGAATGACAAAAAGGTCTCAAACTGTCTTCCTGAAAAACCTGCTTACCTGGCAATAGGACTATGCTCAAATAGTAGCCTTTTTGTATGTTCTATTATGTTCAAGTAAAAAATGTGGGCATTCCTTCTCAGGAGCCCCTGTGGACATAAAATAGAGCCTTCTTTTTCATTTACAACATTGATTTATAAAAGCCTAATTTTAACAACTTAACTATCACCAAATGGAAGGCAAAGAAAACTTCCCTTTGTTTGGTGAGTGACCTTTAGGCCTTGGAGTATAAACCAATTTTGATAAAACAAATAAACAAACAAACAACAAAACCAGCACACTTATAAATGGGTTCCAGGTGGTTTCAATGTATACACCCTGCTCCAGTGTGGTACTGCTATCCAAAATTTGAAATCTGGGTGGTGACATTCATTAGCTGTTTCTTCTGGGACAAATTATTTAACTTGCATATCAAAGAAAACCCTAGTTTGCTTATCTACAAAAAGTAAAAAGATCAGAGATAAGGCCTGTTCTAGTTCTTTTCCCCCTTTTAAAAATTTTATTTAGTATTTTATTTTATTGATATATAAAAAGCAATTTTAACATTGTTTTTAAAACTTTGAGTTTCAAATTCTCTCTTACTCCCTCTCCATACCATCCCACATGAGAAGGCAAGCAATACCATTTAAGCTATGTATTTGTAGTCAAGCTAAATATTTTCATAATATTCATGTTGTGAAAGAAAACATAGACCAAATAAATAAATAATAAAAATAAAAGTCTGATTCAATACATCTTCAGACACCATGAGTTTTTCCTCTGGATATAGGTAGCATTTTCCCCAACATCACTCCTTCAGAGTTACTGAGAATAGCTAAGTCATTCATAGTTGATTATATTTACAATATTGTTGTTTGAACAAAATAACAGAGTCCTGCCTTAGTGCTAGCAAAGAGATTCCTATAATCTCCCTCTGACCAATTCTTCAACCCCCTTACCATCTGCAAGCTGAAAAGTCTGGAAGTGGCTGCTTCCAGTTATGATTCAGTGGCTCCCAATGTCCACTTGTACTATATTGGCTGGATTGTGTTCCACTCTCCCCCATTATAGCAGCAGACCTTTCTTGCCAACCTTCTTAGATGTCTTGGACTGAAAATTTGTTTTGCTTTTGTGTGTTCTGTAGCTCTAGAACTTGGTTGAAGTCATTTTTTTTCCCTGACGCAATTGAGGTTAAGTGACTTGCCCAGGGTCACACAGCTACGGAATGTTAAGTGTCTAAGTCCAGATTTGAACTCGGGTCTTCCTGATTTCAGTGCTGGTGCTCTATCCACTGCGTCACCTAGCTGCCCCTGGAAGCATTATTTAAAGGAATTTGCATGGGTTCAGGGGAAAGTTCTGGTGAGTTCCTGTCTTTATTCTACCATCTTGCCTCTGGCTTTTCTTCCAATTTTAAATCTATAATTTTTTTGTTCATTAAAATTCTTCTACCACAACCCCACCCTGAGATTTCAAAGGGTTTATTGAGCATTTAGCAATTGGTGAATCAGCAAAAATGAAGCTCTGCATTAAAAAATGGTAAATCTCATCCAGGGTCTCACCTAGGATCATGTTCGAGGGTCCTCATACTGTGTAGGACTCAGCAGATTTCCAAGACCAAGGAGATGACAAGAGCACAAATCATAGAAGGCCAAAAGTGGAAGGCAGAGCAACTATTCTACCCAAGCGAGAATCCTTTGCCTATTATATTAAGTGCATATCATAATAAATAACAAAAGCAAACAAAAAAACTCCAGTGAATAAATCCCATCATCTTCAGAGACCACTCACTTTATCTTCAGAAGATTCTGCCTTTAATAAAGTAGTAGATGCCCAAAGAATTACTTTTGTAATTTTTACTTTTGTAAATTTACTTTTGTAAAACTGTGCATACCCTTTGACCCAGCAGTGTTTCTAGTGGGCTTATATCCCAAAGAGATCTTAAAGGAGGGAAAGGGCCCCACATGTGCAAGAATGTTTGTGGCAGCCCTTTTTGTAGTGGCTAGAAACTGGAAACTGAATGGATGCCCATCAATTGGAGAGTGGCTGAATAAATTGTGGTATATGAATGTTATGGAATATTATTGTTCTGTAAGAAACGACCAGCAGGATGATTTCAGAAAAGTCTGGTGAAACTTATGTGAACTGCTGCTAAGTGAAGTGAATAGAGCCAGATTATTGTACATGGCAAGAGCAAAATTATACAGTGATCAATTCCAATGGACATGGCTTTTTTCAACAATGAGATGATTAAGGCCAGTCCAAATGATCTTGTGATAGAAAGAGCCATCCTGCACCCAGAGAGAGACTGTGGGCACTGAATATGAATCACAACATAGAGTTTTCGAGCTTTTTGTTGTTATTTGCTTGAATTTTGTTTTCTTTTTCATTTTTTTTCTTTTTGATTTGATTTTTCTTATGCAGCATGATAATTTTGGAAATATGTATAGAAAAATTGTATATGTTTAACATATATTTGATTACTTACTGTCTAGAGAAGGGGGTGGGAGGAAAGGAGGGAGAGAAGGTTTTTGCAAGGGTGAATACTGAAAAATATCTATGCAGGCATTTTTAAAATAAAAAGGTTTATTTAAAAAAACCCAAAATTATAAAGTAATAGAAGTACAATTCACCTGCTCATTAACTGTCTAAAAAGCTTAATTCCCATGTCAAGATACCTAAACTCTCAGGCTTATATTTACCATTAAGTTTTCTGGAGGTTCATTGTTGACCTGATTTCTCTAAGGAACAAAGAAGAAGGAATTTAAGGGAGATATGCAATTTGATTTGAACCATTCTGATATTTTTGGGTATGTGTATATATATATATATATATATATATATATATATATATGCATATACATATGTGTGTGTGTGTGTGAATGTGTGCATACATACACTTAACACACAATATTTCAGACTTGGTCAAATCAAATTTAATTTATCTCCCACTGTAATCTTAGAAAAATCTTGTATCCTCTTTTTCTCATTTATAAAAAGAGCTTGATATTCTCTGAGTCTTCTCCAAACTCTTCTTTGGAGATGCCATGATCCCATGCTGTCTTTCCCATTAGAATGTAAGGTTCTTGAAGACAGAAATTGTTTTCGGGTTCTCTTTGCAATTCCAAGACTTATCATAAAGCTTATAAGTACTTAATAAATGTTTCCTGATTAATTTGTTGATTTATTGTGATCAGTCATAGGTTACAAACCTTTTCCCAGGGTACAATCTTTATTACAAAGCCCTTCTCTGAGAAGACTGCTAACATAATTTGTTTGCTACCTATGGGAGCTGGGGCAAAAGACTGAACATGCTGGATAAAAATATTCATATGTGCAGATATGATCAAAGATGAAGTCCAGGAGGTAGTAAACATATTTGAAAACATAAGAGATAAATATCCTTGATCAGTGTTTGGGAAATGAAACAAACACTCCCAGGATACCAACTCTTGTCTCCTTTTTTCTCTCCTTCTTTGCTTTGATCTTTGTCTCTTAACAACAGAAGTACATGACAGAAAGGTGAATCAGAAAATAACTACATGAAACTATTTATGGATCTTCTTATTGTTTCACAGATTATCTGAATAGCTGGGAAAGAATTTAGGAGCACTGAATGTTCCAGGTGGAAGGTTCCTTAGGACAAACAACATCAGCACTGGTCAGAATCTTGGAATGGAAATTTTCAGGGCTAGGCGCTAGATGAAGACAATAATTTTGAGAGGAGTCTTAGAACATAGGATGTCAGAGCTGGAAAGACCTATAACAAGGATGTGAGAATTGGAAAAAGTGTTAAAACAAGAAAGTTCAGAGCCTCTAAAAAAAAGACCATCAGAAAAGTAAGGTCCTTTTCAAGCCTCATGTTCTTTTGTCTTTCTGCCTCTGATTCTTTGCCTACTTCAGAGATCTGGAAAAAAAATATTTAAAGCTTGAATTTTGATATAGTTGGCCTAGCTCCAAAAAGTGACCTGGAAGGTATTCAATTATAGGTGTAGAATTGTTGGAGAGACAACAATTATCTATTCCCTCTTCAAAAAAAAAAAGAATTTTTTT
Source organism: Myrmecobius fasciatus (assembly GCA_023553655.1). Taxonomy (NCBI): domain Eukaryota; kingdom Metazoa; phylum Chordata; class Mammalia; order Dasyuromorphia; family Myrmecobiidae; genus Myrmecobius; species Myrmecobius fasciatus. Next base: position 12,047 of record JAJPUD010008710.1, read on the forward strand.
TTCTTTTCTTTCTCATTTTTTTTTACTTTTTTATCTGATTTTTCTTGTGCACCATTATAATTGTGGAGATATGTATAGAAGAATTACACATATTTAACATATTGTATTATTTGCCATCTAGGGGAGGGAGTGGGGGAAGAAAAGGAAAAAAATGGAACAAGATTTGGCAAAAGTGAATGTTGAAAATTATATTTGCATATGTTTTAAAAATAAAAAGTTTTAATTAAAAACACAAACAACAAAAACAAACAAACAAAAAGAAATGCTTAACATACACAAAACCCACAAGCATTCAATGACGGAAAACTTAACTAACAGTAATAATACAATATTTGTTATGCTGTACTAGAACATTAGTCCTTTAAATTAAAGATGTGATGTCATGTGTGGAATTGCTAAAAGGACATGCTGTGTTTCACTATGATTTTGAAGTATCTAAATAGTTAACTTTCCCCCCCCCCATGACTTCCAGCAAGTCACACCAATGGAGCTCTTCCCCTTGGATGTGATATCTTCAGAAGAACATTAGCTCTGTCCCCACTCCCTGGCACTCACAAAGAGAAATCTGAAAACTATTAAACTTGGTAGATGGAGAGAGAATATAAGACAGAGAACAGATCATTCTCTTTGAAAGATACACTGAGTCCGGGGTTCTACCTAGCTAATGATAGATAATATGGTTGTTGCTTCAACTCAAAACAATGTTTTATTGAAATGTTTTATAAAGCATAAAAGCATCCTTTTCCTTGAATTTCACAGACATTACCAAAATTCAAGGACAGGGAATTTTTGAATAGGTTACTCCCATGCTCCTTATGGGTCCACCTTTGATAAATTTGCAAGGACATTGATCAACTGGAGAATGGCCAGAGGAGATGGACCTACAAGGTAAAAGGCAGCACATTGGTTCCATATGAGCATCTGTTGAAGGAACTAGGAATGTATGAATTGCAGAAGAGAATATGGGTAAACAATTCTAGCTGTCTATAAGTAATTCTAGCTATTACTGGAATGAGAGTTTAAACTTAATCCTCTGTGAGCTGTTCTAACAGTAATGACACAAATTTGTAAAGAAAATGCAGACTTGGTATCAGGAAAAACAATCCTATTAGAGTAATTCAAAATTGGAACAGACTATTTGAAGAGACAGTGGGATTCGTCCTTACTTAAGCAAAATCTGTTGGTTCACATATGTATGCCATAGAAGGGATCCATTTTTACAGGTAGGATAGAACAGATAGGTATTCTGAATGTTTTTTTTTTCTACCTCTGAAATTTGGTAACTAAAAGGAAGAATCAGAGGGGATATTTAAGAGGTTCTCCCTATCTCTGTCTCTCTATATTTCTCCATCTCTCTCTGCTCTTCCTCTGGTTCTCTATAACTCTATTTTTGGTACTGTATTTATACTATTCTGACTGTGTTTTTCTATCTCTGTCTCTGTGTCTCTATAACTCTCTTTCCTCCTCTATCTCTTTGTATGTCTTTCTCTTTATTTCCCTCTCTTTATCTCTGTTTCTGTCAATCTCTGTATCTTTCTATCTCTGTTGCTTTCTCCTTCTCAGTATGCCTCTTTCTTTTTCTCACTGTCTGTCCTCTCTTTTTCTCTCCATTCTATCCCCTCTCTCTCCCTACTCCCCCTTCTCTTTCTCTGCAGGGACACACATACATATATAAGTATATACTTTAATACATATACTGATACACATATAAGTGTATATATACATATATGTGCATATGTATGTGTATATATATATGTGTGTGTATATATATATATATATATATATATAATAGTAAATTTTTGTGTGTGTACATATATATGTAAATGGTAAATTTGGCCTAATCTATTTAAATAGCACTCTTCTCTCAAGTGACAGAACTTTAAATGGGTGTGGGAAAACACTAAAAGGGATCTTTTGCAGGTGCTTTTCCATTAATAACCCAGATGTGTGAATTTCCCTTGTGTAATGTCTGGCTTTTTTTAGAAAGAAAATTAATATGACATGTAAAGATATTTCAATTTGCCTCAAACTTATGATGAGTGAAACTTTAGAATAAGAGAGTGTGTGGTATAAATAAAAGAAGTAGATTCCTTTAAGAACACAAAGCTGAAGAGAAAAATCTACTTGGTCCCTTTCCAAGAAATCCTCAAAAAAAACTAAATGACTGCAATGATTAATATTCATCCAGCTGCTCTATGCACATAGTTTCTTTTTATTCTCCCAAAAATTCAGGGATAATGACACAATCATTATCACCCCCGATTTACAGATGGAGAACTGGAACTCAGAGAGCTTCTCTGCCTTGTCCATGGTCACACACACTCTAAGTGTCAACAATGATATTTGAACCCAAGTTTTCCTAGCATTTAAATCAGCATTCTATGTGTGTGTGTTCTTGTGAAAGAACCAATAAACTTGAGACTTAGAATGTGTTCATATGGAACCACACCATAAATGAGGAAACTAAGGTTGATATAGATTGGATGATTTAGCCAGGATGACATAGATAATAAAAGTCTAAGGTTGGGATGGAGAATCTTGGGAGTTTTTTTGTTTGTTTTGTTTTGTTTTGTTTTTTTTCTGCCAATGGTCATTTAGATATTTATAACATCATTCTCAGGCCATATAAAATTACCAACTTAAAAATTCAAGCAGGGGGGCAGAGCCAAGATGGCGAACTGCAGACAGTGTTTTCTGTGAGCTCCTGAGACCTTCCCTCAGATCCAGACAAATTGAGCCTCTGAAATGGTTCAGGAGAGAGGGCGCCACCAAATACTTGGACTACAACCCACTTCTATCAACAATCTACTTTGAAAAAACACTGGAGGTTAGCCTCAGGGAAAATCGGCCTCTAGTCACAATCAGACACCAGCTGGGGCAGAAGTCAGGTCTGTGATAGAGGGGCAGATTTTAGGCACCCAGGAAGCCCCTGGGAGATGCCTGGGCCACTTTGCTCTGCTTGCGAGCAGGTGCTTTGGCAGATCTGTCTTTGGTAAAGGGTGGATTGAGAGCAGCTGAAAACCTAGTCCTAGTGCAAATCTAGCCCGACCAGCCTCAGACCGGAAGTCAACTCAGCAAACTGCCCCAGGGCAAATTGAAACTGTGGCAATATTCTCTGCTGGTCACTGATACCTCAGCTCAAAATTATGAGTAAGAAGCAGAAGAGATCTCTCACCATAGACAGCTTTTACGGAGAAAAAATAGAGCAGTCCCCAGATCCTGAGATTCTGAAAACAATCCCAGATGAAGCCACAAAGGCGGACTTAAGCTGGTCTCCCTTCCAGAAGGCTTACCTGGAAGATTGCATAAAGAATCTCAAAAAAGAACTAGAAGAAGAATGGGAAAATAAATTGAGATCAGGGCAACAGAGATATCAAAAACTGGAAAAAAGGACTGGTGAATTGGAAAAAGAAAACAATTCACTGAAAAACAAAATTGATGAATTGGAAAAAATCACCAATTCACAAGAAAAAAAAATGGTGAATTGGAAAAAATCACCAATTCACTGGAAAATAAAAATGGTGAACTGAAAAACAAAATTGGTGAATTGGAAAAAGACAAGAATTCACTGAAAAATAAAACTGGCAAAATGGGAAAAGAATGCATTGAATCAAGAAATTCAATTGGCCAGCTACAAAAGGAGCTAAAAAAGATAACTGAAGGAAATAATACTTTAAATTAAAATTGAACAAATAGAAGTAAATGACTCAATAAGACTTCAAGAATCAGTTAAACAAAAACAAAAAAAAAATGAAAAAATAGAAGAAAATATGAAATATCTCCTAGGAAAAACAACTGACTTGGAAAACAGATCCAGGAGAGAAAATTTAAGGATTATCAGACTCCCTGAAAGCCACGATGAAAAAAAGACCCTGGATGGTATCTTCAAGGAAATCATGAAAGAGAATTGCCCTGATGTTTTAGAATCAGAAGGCAAAATTGGCATTGAAAGAATTCATCGATCACCTCCAGAAAGAGACCCCAAAACTAAAACCCCAAGGAATATCGTGGCCAAATTTCAGGACTATCGCACCAAGGAAAAGATATTGCAAGCAGCTAGAAAGAAACAGTTCAAATACCGAGGAACTGTCATTAGAATTACACAGGATCTGTCAGATTCCACATTGAAGGACCAAAGGGCCTGGAACCAGATATTCCGAGAGGCAAAAGAACTTGGATTACAGCCAAGAATAAGTCATCCAGCTAGAATGAGCATCATCTTCCAGGGAAGAAGATGGTCATTCAATGATACAGGAGAATTTCACCTATTTCTAATGAAAAGACCTGATCTGAACAAAAAATTTGACCTCCAAATAGAGAACTCAAGAGAAACATAAAAAGGTAAAAAGGAAAACTCTTGAGAACTATATTTCTACTATAGGTATCCTTTAAAGAATGGCAGTATAATTTGATTTTTCTTTGATAATAATGGAAAAGAAATTAGAGGTGGTAGGGATAGCATACTGAAAAAGAAAAAGGGGGGAGGGGGGAAAGGAGGCAAAATAAAGTAAAAATAAAGGAGGTAAAATAAGGCAAAATCTCATAAAGAGACATAGAAGATCTAATATAATTGAGGGGAAGAAGGGAGGGCGATGAGTATTGATTGTGTAAACCTTACTCTCATTAGATTGGACTCTAAGAGAGTATATCAGACACATTTGGCTTCAAAGAAAGGCCTGACCCTCCTTGTGGGAAGGTAGGAGGGAGGGGAGAAAAGGAAAGGGATAAACTAATGGAAGGATTAGGGGAAAAGTATAAAGGGGAGGGAGGGACTCTAAAGGGAGGAGGATTATTGGTGGGAGGTGGTCATCAAGAGCAAAGTACTGGGGAGGGGGGAAGGGAGAGAGGGGAAAGGGAAGAGAAAATCATAACTCTGGGTAAATAAGATGGCAGGGAATACAGTTATAGTTATTTTAACTGTGAATGTGAATGGGATGAACTCTCCCATAAAATGGAAGTGGGTAGCAGACTGGATTAAAAGCCAGAATCCTCCAATATGTTGTTTACAAGAAACACATCTAAAACATAGAGATACATACAGAGTGAAGGTAAAGGGCTGGAGCAGAATCTTCTATGCTTCAGGTGAACAAAGAAAGGCAGGGGTAGCAATCCTTATCTCGGGTCAAGTAAAAACAAAAATAGACCTAATTAAAAGAGATAAGGAAGGAAACTACATTTTACTAAAGGGTTCCATAGACAATGAAGCAGTATCAATACTTAACATATATGCACCAAGTGGTATAGCATCCAAATTCCTAGAGGAGAAGTTAAGAGAGATGCAAGGAGAAATAGACAGTATTACTATATTAGTGGGAGATCTCAACCTTGCTCTCTCAGAATTAGATAAATCAAATTCCAAAATAAATAAGAAAGAAGTTAGGGAGGTTAACAAAAGGCTAGAAAAGTTAGGTATGATAGATCTCTGGAGGAAATTGAATGGTGATAGAAGGGAGTATACTTTTTTCTCAGGGGTTCATGGAACTTATACAAAAATTGATCATGTGTTAGGGCATAAAAACCTCAAAATCAATTGCAGAAAAGCAGAAATAGTAAATGCATCCTTCTCAGATCATGATGCAATAAAACTCACATGTAATATAAGGCCAGGAGAAAATAGGCCACAAGTTATTTGGAAATTAAATAATCTAATCCTGAAGAACGAATGGGTGAAAGAGCAAATTATAGACACAATCAAAAATTTCATCCAGGAGAATGACAACAATGAGACAACATACCAAAATTTGTGGGACTCGGCTAAAGCGGTTATAAGGGGTAACTTTATATCTCTAGATGCTTACTTGCGTAAAACAGAGAAGGAGAAGATTAATGAACTGGGCTTACAATTAAAAAAGCTAGAAAAAGACCAAATTACAAACCCTCAATTAAATACCAAATTGGAAATTCTGAAAATTAAAGGGGAGATCAATAAAATTGAAAATAAGAAAACTATTGAATTAATAAATAAAAGTAAGAGTTGGTTTTATGAAAAAACCAACAAAATATATTTTCCATTACTTGCCAGGTATGACAAGCCTCTTAGTCCTGCTTCCAACTATATTCTTGGATCCTAGCACAAAAATCCTTAGAAACCACAATGATGAGTTTCATAGGTTCTATTCTAGTCTCCTCATTTTATAAAGCATGAAAAAAGGGATAAGGGATAAGTAATTACTTAAAGTAATATAGCTAGTAAAGAGCAGGGCTGGAATTCAAACCCAACCCCAGGTTATTATTCCTGTTTTCAGACTGTTTCAGACTTTTCCCCCAGGAATCCTTTCCCTCACTCCTTTCAATTTTAGTGCCCTTTCTCTGTTGATAATTGCCATCTCTGGTAGTCTGGGCCATCACCAATCAAGTCCTTTGTATTGCCACTGGACTGTCATGACTCTGGAGAAGAAAATAAATCTTATGATTTAATGCAACTCTGCCTCACTTAAATCATACTCATCACTTTCATGATTTCATTGGTCCTTTTTGAGGACTAAGGATAAACAAGTACTACTACTTCCCTTTGCCTATCATCTTTCACCTGGATTTTGATTAATAAGCTCCTAAATGTTTTTTTCCTCCAGTCTCTTCCTTTCTACCATCATTCTCTGCAGTTTTCCTAAAACACACATCTGACTGCTTCATACTTCCATCCCAAAGATAAAATCCTTCCTATGACTTTGAAAGCCTCCAGGTGGAACACTAATGGGTGATCACATCAATCCTTTGAAGTCCAAGATTTGCCATGACTCATGAAGAAATAATGCATACTTATTATATGGATATATACATGCACACACAAAAACATATATACACAATATATATCACTAATGGATTATGAATTTTAAAAGAACTATGATGCAATAAAATATACACTAACCAAATTTTTATCTTAGTAATATAAAATTCTTGAGGGCATCGAGTATCAACCCACATTTAATACATGCTTTGTGTCCTTCTCACTTTGAAGGAGTACTCAGAACAGAACTTGACCACACACAAAGTTCCGAATACTTTTTTCCCCTGAGGCAATTGGGGTTAAGTGACTTGCCCAAGGTCACAGCCAGGAAGTGTTAAGTGACTGAGGCTAGATTTGAACTCAGGTCCTCCTGACTTCACAGCTGGTACTCTATCCACTCCATCAACTAGCTGCCCCCATACTGAATACTTTTAAACTTGAACTGAAGAGATTGTAGAATCTTGTAGTTCCCTTATGAGAATCACTCTTCACATCAGTTTCCATTGTACCTGTACACATGAATGTAGGCAATGGGATTGAACCTGTATTGCTTCCAGTTTCATTTCTCAGAGTTCCTTTAAAAACATCATCCTAAACTCAGAAATGTCTTTTTTCCCCTCACAAAAGAGTGTTGGGTGTTGGAGGGAAGGACAGCAATTCTACTAATTTGAACATTATTTGAATGACAGCTTATTTGCATACCTAGTACCAAAGTAACTTCACCCCAAGATGAATTGTTCTTGGTAAATAATATATGAGTCCTTGTCAGATTAGCTTGTATTAAACATAAATTTTTGCTTCCTCTTACACTGCATGTAGATGTCATTGGGACTTCTGGAACTAATATGTAGCGTGGAATCTTCCTAGCAGTCAGGGTGAGGGAAATTTTGCCTAAAAGGAATCGGAATAGCAAACACATTATGTCTGAAGTCAAGAGCGCTAAGGATTGCTGCCTAATGATCATGCTGTCATGTAATTTCAAGCAGTGCCACCTGAAATGGCATTTCCAGGAATCACAGCCCAAGCCCAGCCAGTGAGGCTGATTAGCTCAAGGAGCTTTTTGCAGGTGCTCATACCAAAGTAAACAAAATATTGCACAGTGCAGGTGGCAACCATAACTAATGAAAGATCCCGAACAAGACAGGCTTCTGGATTCCCAAAACTGGGAAAGCTACTGTAGAAAAGGGATAGATTTGGGAATTATGACCGTTTGACCACACATTCCCAGTGTAGATAGCACTAAATATCAAACAGTGTTGTATTGTGGCAAAAGGAAAGAAACTGGGGCTCAGAATACCTGAGTTTGATCTTTATTAGCTGTGTGATCTTGAGCAAGTACTTACTTACTCCCAAACCTGCTCTGCTATTTAGCTATTAAACACAATATTCTTTCTTTGATAATTATGCTCATGTACTAAGCAAGATTTACAGTCAAAGTAAGAATCCCTTTCTTAAGGCCAAATAATGGAAATGGCCCTACACAGACCATCAGTGAAGAGAAGTTGGAGTATGGAGGTTAAAATATAGAATCTCTAAGACATTAAATTGAAGCTATAGCAATTGACTTCTGGGGGGGGGGACAAAATATAGTGTTAAGATGGCCTGATAATTGTGAATTAGGTGCTCAATTATTATTTTTATTGCCCCCCAATGACTGAAAGCACAGACAAGACTTGCTTCAAATCTGGCACTTCAGTACATTCTCTGCAAAGTGAAGTGAGCAGAAGCAGGAGCACTCTGAAACAGCAACAGTTGTATGATGATCTGTTATGAATGACTAAACTATTCCCAGCAACAAAATGACCCAAGACAATTTCCAAGGTTTCATGAGGAAAAGTGCTATCCACGGCCAGAGAAAGAACTGATGGAGTCTGAATGTTGATTGAAGCATACTATTTTCACTTTATTTTTTTTTCATGATTTATTTTTTCTTTTGGCCTTTTTCTTCTTTCATAATATAATATAGAAATGTGTCTTATGATTGCACATATATAACCTATATAAAATTGCTTATCGTTTTAGGGAGGAGGGAAAATGAGGAAGGAAGGAAAAAATTTGAAACTCAAAAATTTTAAATTTACATTAACATGTCTTTACATGTAATTAGAAAAGTAAAATATTATTAGAAATACAGTGCCCTCTAAACTTGGTACCTAGTATAAAGCTTTCATGGCCGTACTAGTTATAATTCTGCGTTACAGATGGAAAAATACATAGTTCTTATTTCTTGATAATTCTCTTTTGGTGGCTAATATTTTCTTTAAGATATAGAGAGGATTAATATTTTATTTGGGAGGGGTGCTAAACACTATGTTAGAATCCATCAACTATCTTGGTGTTTATGACATTATTGTGTTAGATATAGAGCAAATCAACTAAATAATGATGGAGTTCACCCCTCTGGGTATTTATAATTGTACCTAGCTATTTCCAACCCCTTATACCACTCTTTTCTTTACAGAGATCTAGTCCCTTGTCTGGCAGTGGAGCTGTTATTTTATTGAATGGAATAGAATAGAACTGAACTGAACTTAATTGTATTATAAACACCTCTCCTTGTGGAAGATAAATGATTTCCTTTCTGTGTCAAGTAGGAAAGTATGAAATAGAAAAGGTAAACCTTATTAATTTATTTAGGGCCTAATGGATCACAGCTTATCAATATTTTATGGAGAAAAAAATGCTCATCGTTCAAATTGGTTGTCCCTCTGTTTACCATTTTCACTTCTCTTTACCATACCACCTGAATTCAACCACCAGCTAGATTGACACATAGATAAAATTCGTTTGGCAACTGGATAGAGGATGTATTAAACTGAAGAAAAACTTGGGGAATAGAGAATGATTAGAAGCTATTACAATAATCTGGGAGGGGAGTGGTGAAAAAGGGGACATATGGATGATGTTGTGAAGGAACAATGACAAGATATGACAATAGATGAGGTATATAGCTTAAGTAAGAGAGAGTAGAGGCTGATATGAAGGTTGGAAACCTGGTCTATTGGGAAGATAGTGGTGCTCATGATATCAATAAGAAAGTTGGCAACAGTTTCAATAGCCTTGTGATGAAGAGAGCCATCTGCACTCAGAGAACATTGTGGGGACTGAGTGTGGATCACAACATAGCATTTCCCCTCTTTTTTGTTGTGGCTTGCTTTTTGTTTTCTTTCTCATTTTTTTCTTTTTGATCTGATTTTTTCTTATGCAGAATGATAAATATAGAAATATGTATAGAAGAACTGCACGTTTAACATATATTGGATTACTTGCCATCTAGGAAGGAATAGGGGAAGGGAGGGAGTGAAAATTTGGAACACAAGGTTTTGCAAAGGTGAATGTTGAAAACTATGTATATGTTTTAAAAATAAGAATCTGTAGAAAAAGAAAGTTGGCAATAGAGAAGATTTGGATGGGAAGAGGAAGGAAAAAGAGTTTTGTCATGGATAGAATGTGTTTGAAATGCCTTTGGAATATCCAATTCATTATGTCCAAAACAAGTTGGCAATGCACAACTGTAGTTTAGGCCACAGACTAAGGATGTATGTAGTCAAGAATCATTCATAGAGATGATAGTTGAATTTCCTGGGGACACATAAGACTCTGTGTGTGTGTGTGTGTGTGTGTGTGTGTGTGAGAGAG
>JAJPUD010008710.1:29138-84897 GCA_023553655.1 Myrmecobius fasciatus
GGGGGATTTGTAACGGAAAGCTATGTAAGGGTTATTGTTGAAGAATTATCCACACATATGTTATGCAAATAAAATAAAAGAAAAGAAAAGAAATGTTAGCTTTGGCAATAAGAGAAGAAAAAGAGATTAAAGGAATTAGAGTAGGTAATGAGGAAACCAAATTATCACTCTTTGCAGATGACATGATGATATACGTAGAGAACCTTAGAGACTCAACTAAAAAACTACTAGAAACAATTCACAACTGTAGCAAAATTGCAGGATACAAAATAAATCCACATAAATCATCAGCATTTTTATATATTACCAATAAAGTTCAGCAGCAAGAGATACAAAAAGAAATTCCATTCAAAATAACTGTTGATAGTATAAAATATTTGGGAATTTATCTGCCAAGGGAAAGTCAGGAACTATATGAACTAAAACTACAAAACACTTTCCACACAAATAAAATCAGACCTAGTCAATTGGAAAAACATAAAATGCTCATGAGTAGGCCGAGCAAATATAATAACAATGACAATACTACCCAAAATAATTTACTTATTTAGTGCCATACCAATCAAACTCCCAAGAAATTATCTTACAGATCTAGAAAAAAATAGTAGCAAAGTTCATTTGGAAGAACAAAAGGTCAAGAATTTCAAGGGGATTAATGAAAAAAAAGGCTGATGATGGTGGTCTTGCTGTACCAGATTTAAAACTATATTATAAAGCAGCGGTCACCAAAACCATTTGGTACTGGCTAAGAAATAGAGTAGTCGATCATTGGAATAGGATAGAATCACAAGGCAAACTAGGCAATAAATATATCAATTTAATCTTTGATAAACCAAAAGACTCCAGCTTTTGGGATAAGTACTCATTATTTGACAAAAACTGCTGGGAAAATTGGAAACTAGTGTGGAAGGAATTAGGACTTGACCCACATCTAACACCACATACCAAGATAAGATCTAAATGGGTTCATGATCTGGATATAAAGACTGATACTATAAGTAAATTAGAGGAACGTAATATAGTTTACCTCTCAGACCTATGGAGATGGAATAAATTTATGTCCAAAGAAAAACTGGAACCCTTAATTGAAAACCAGATAGATAACTTTGACTATATTAAGTTAAAAAGTTTTTTTGTACAAACAAAACCAATGCAGACAAGATTAGGAGGGAAGCAATAAATTGGGAAATCATTTTTATATTTAAGGGTTCTGATAAAGATCTCATCTCTAAAATATATAGAGAATTGTCTCATATTTATAAAAATTCAAGCCATTCTCCAATCAATAAATGGTCAAAGGATATAAACAGACACTTTTCAGAGGATGAAATTAAAACTATTTATAGTCATATGAAAAGGTGCTCCAAATCACTATTGATCAGAGAAATGCAAATTAAGACAACTCTAAGGTACCTCTACACACCTGTCAGATTGGCTAAAATGACAGGAAAAGATAGTGATGTGGAAGGGCTGGGTCACTGATGCATTGTTGGTGGAGCTGTGAATGGATACAGCCATTCTGGAGAGCAATTTGGAGCTATGCTCAAAAAGTTATCAAACTGTGCATACCCTTTGACCCAGCAGCATTTCTATTGGGCTTATATCCCCAAGAAATCATAAAGGAAGGAAAGGGCCCCACATGTGCAAGAATGTTTGTGGCAGCTCTTTTTGTAGTGGCTAGAAACTGGAAATTGAATAGATGCCCTTCAATTGGAGAATGGCTGAATAAATTATGGTATATGAATATTATGGAATATTATTGTTCTGTAAGAAATGACCAGCAAGACAATTTCAGAGAGGCTTGGAGAGACTTGCATGAACTGATGCTGAGTGAAATGAGCAGAACCAGGAGATCATTATACATGGCAACAACAGCACTATATGATGATCAATTCTCATGGACATGGCTCTCTTCAACAATGAAATGTTTCAAACCACACCCAATTGTTCACTGAAGAAAGCTATATACACCCAGAGAGAGGGGTGTGAAATGTGGACCACAACATAACATTCTCATACTCCTTGATTGACATTTGCTTACATTGTGTTTCCTTTATCTGATATATCTTTTGTGTAGATAAGATTTTTCTTGCACAACAATGATGTTTGGAAATATGTATACATATATTTGATTTGTCAATATTTTAACATAATTAACATGTAGTGGATATCCTGCCATCTAGGGGAGGGGTGGGGAGTTGGGGGGGAAATTTGTAGCAGAAAGCTATGTAAGGGTTGCTGTTGAAGAATTACCCACACATATGTTATGCAAATAAAATAAAAAAAAATTCAAGCAATGGGAAGTTGTTGTACTTAGCTTTTAGCTCATCATTGCCTGCAGTTGCTTTGGCGCTTTCCACATATTCTAAGGTAAATTTTTGAATCTATTCGCTTAGCAAGATAGTAAGGAGAAAACCATGTTGGGATACAGACTTTGAACTCAGACCTTCCTGAATCCAAGACCGATGTTCTATTTACTACTTCATCTATTCATCTTTGGATAGAAAAGATGAAAAAGTCTCCATTTTTTATCACTTTGGGTCACTACATCTTCACTACAGTTAATGAGTTCATTAGGATTATAAAGTTTTAGTGCTTTGTTTACCTGTCAGCTCCAGCTACAAATGTTATCCCAGGTGGACCTAATATCTCTACACTTTTCCTTTTTGCTACATTTTTGCAGTGTTTTAGTGTTTGAAAAGCACATTACATGTATGATTTCATTTAATCCACACAAGGGCACTTTGAGGTAGGTGCTAATATTATTATCTGTATTTTACAGAGGAAAAAAAAAAAACCTGAGGCTAAAAGAGATCATAGGACTTAATCCAAGCCTCAGAATTAGTATCTGAGGCAGGATTTAAAAGCACATCATCCTACCTTCAAGGCCAAGACTATCCCCCATGCCAGGCTCCTGGAAACAGCTAACAGAATAGTCCATGTTTATAAGCAGCAGAGGGAAAAAAAGCAATATAGAATAGCTTATAGGCAGGCTAAAATTAAAGGATTTTTAAGAGCTAGCAAATGATGTATTCTTGTCAAAATCTGTTTTGTACAACTGGATTGATTAAAAATCACTGTCTAGTTATGAACTTTGATTATAATAAATATGAAAAGTCCTTTGGGCTCAAAGGTGCCATGTCAACAGATGATGAAATTATCATGTCAGACATCTACCTGTCATACAGAGTTGGGAGAAAATGATCTAGAAGACCATTCAGAATTGATGTGGCTATGCTTGATTTAGCAGCCTTGTCAAAGCACTGTTGCTCTCAAATCTATAAGGACTGAGAGCTAACATTTAGTTGTGTTGTGTAAATTGGGCTTGGACTGAGGAGATCACTTAGTCTTTACATTTTAGCCCCACTATTTGTTCATTTCTGACCATAGAAAGGATGCATCCCTCTCTGAGCCTCAGTTGACTCATCTGTAAAATAGGGAGGATAATATCCTGATTGCTTTCCCCTGTTCCACAACCTATTTATAGGCAAAACAACATTATCTAAATTGGAAAGGACCATAAAACATGTTATCGATATTGCTATCTTTATAACAAATAATAAAATTGTTACTGAATCAGCAAATTTATTTGTTTGTTTTTAGATTTTACTATTTCCTCTACTAAAGATGTTGTGGTTGGAGAATATTTGGCTAACCTTGCATGAAACTAGGAAAATCTGGTTTCAGGACTCACCTGGGACCTGTAGTGACAAGTCCCTTAACCTCTCATGATATTATTGTGGTTGTTCAGTCATTTCAGTCATGTCTGATTCTTTGTGACCCTATTTGGGGTTCTCTTGACAAAGATATTGGAATGGTTTGTCATTTCCTTCTGTAGCTCATTTTATAGATGAGAAAACTGAGATTGGCCAGCATCACATAGCTGGAAATTATCTCAGGCTGGATTTGAACTTAGGTCCTCTTGTTTCCAGACCCAGAATTCTATTCATTGTACTACCTAGCTGCCTCTGGTAAAATAGGCCAGAAAAATTTCAATTTTGTCACGATATCCCCAGCACTCGTTCATTTTCCAACACATAGGGTAATAGATATTTATTTGGTTGATTGATTGGAATAAAACCAAGTTTGGAGGATATGGGTGATGTTGACTATGGTAGTACTTTAAGTGGCAAGTGGCACATTGCAGACAAAATAAATATTGTCTTAAGCAATGGGACCCCTAGAGATTCTGAGAGCTAATTAAAAAAATACTTGGAGCCCCTTGGGATTGTACCACAGTTCTCCAAAGCTATCCTATGGAGAGAAGCAAAATCTGTGACTAAATCTGTTGTGTGGAAAAAAGCAACAGTAAAAATGCATGCCATGAAATGTCACTACTCATCGGCCTGAGGAAGTAAAGGTCCAGAGCTAAGCATTGTGACTGGGTCTAAATATCTAAAGGTCTGGGAGGGTGAGAATGGTAGCCCATGCAGAGACCTCAGCAGAATGTGGAAATGATGCTGGTTTCTGAAAGGCCATGTGAAAGAAGAATGGAAAATGCTAAAAAATGAAAAATAAAAAAATAAAGTCACAAGTAGACTATCACTGTCTGAACTATACCACATTCAATACTCTAGTCCCACACTAAACAACTGGCTCAAATTGTCTCTATAGCTAAGTGCTGGGAAACTTAGCACCCTTGAGTAGGCTGGCAATATGGTAGTGGGTTCTGGGGACTTTCCATTGCTTGCCTAAAGAAATGAAAAAAAGTGTTTATTTCTGTATATTTCATTCATTATATATGAGGCAAAGTAGCAAGCTTCCAATTGCCTCAGTTAAACTGAGGCTTGTAAAGACCTTAGTTTAAAAAAGCTAAGCTCTCCTACTTTAGCCTACTTTATCCAGTTGTCCTCATCTGTCTCTGGTCACTAGACTGAGATGGCTCCGGAGGATAAAGTGACACCGGTGACCTTTCACAACATTACCTGCCTAATGTCATGGCCCTTTTTGAGAACAAAGGACTACCAACAGGTGACATGATAGACAGAGGGCAAGATCTAGTAGCAGGAAGACCTTACTTTCAATCCTGCCTTAGACACGTACTGAGTGGGTAACCCTAGGCAAGTCATTAAAGCTCTTTCAGCCTTGGTTTCTTCCTTTTTAAAAATGGTATAATGATAGAATTTACATCATGTTTATTTATAAATCAAATTAAATAACATGGAAAACATTCAAAAAACCTTTGAATGGTCTGTTAACTATTACTTCTGCTTCTAGAGTGATTTGTAGAAATCATTTTAATCACATTGGATAGAGGGGTCAACACAAGATCAAGAAAATTTGAATTCAAATTCTTTCCTGACTCATGTGATAAGCCATTAAACCTCTCCCAACCTTAGTCTCCTAATCTGTAAAATGAGGAAAATAATCTTACATTTTCTCCATGTTATTTTGAGAATTGAACGATATACTATATTGAAAATACTTTGCAAATTAATGATAATTAAATAAATAAATTGAAATATTTTGAGTAAAATTAATAAACTAAATCAATAAATAATTAGTCATTGATAGCAATACTGTTTTTATAAATACTTTCATATTTATTCCCAATTTTTCCTTCATAATTAATCTCTGGGCAGGGTAGTGATGTACATAAGACAAGCAAAGGAGACACAGAGGAAAGGGTTCAGGTAGAGAATCTGGATGTCATCTAGTAGCTTCCAAATTTAAGTATTTCTGCTACCTAAATACTAGGCTTTGTGGTTTCTATGAGGGAATACAAGCTTATCATAATACTTGAAATGATAGTGCCCTGGTCTAAAGTCCTATGCTCCAACCCTAGCCATTTATCTTTTAAAAAAAGAAAACACAAAGACAAAAATAAAAATAAAATGGAATGTGCCTTGATGATTCAGAGGCAATCTAAAAAGGAGCTTAGACTCCAAATTTGGACAGTTTTTTATTCTTCCAGCCTTCCTGACTGTTCTTTAGAAATCAAATAGCAACTTAAGAGAGCTTTGAGGTACCACTACATACCTCTTACACTGACTAAAATGACAGCAAAAGATAATGACGAATGTTGGAGGGGATATGGCAAAACTGGGACACTTAATACATCAGTTTTGAACTGATCCAACCATTCTGGAGAGCAATTTGAAATTGTGTCCAAACGGCTATCAAATTGTGCATACCCTTTGATCCAAGAGTGTATCTACTGGGCTTATATTCCAAAGAGACCATAAAAAAGAAAAAAAGGACCCACACATGCAAAAATGTTTGACCTAGCCCTTTTTGTAGTGGCAAAAAATTAGAAACTGAGTGGATGCCCATCATTTGGAAAACGGCTGAATAAGTTATGGTACCTGAATGTTACAGGATATTATTGTTTTGTAATAAAGAATCAACAAGATGATTTGAGAAAGGTCTGGAGAGACTTATGTGAACTGATAATAAATGAAGTGAATAGGGCCAAGAGAGAACATTGTACACAGCAACAAAAAGACTATCTAATGATCAATTTTGATGGATGTGGCTCTTTTCAACAATGAGGTGATTCAGGCCAATTCTAATGGACTTGGGATGGAGAGAGACATCTGTACCCAGAGAGAGGACTGTGGGAACTGAGGATGGACCACAACATAGCATTTTCACCATTTTGTTGTTATTTGCTTGCAATTTTTTTTTCTTTCTCATTTTTCCCTTTTTAATCTGATTTTCTTGTAGCATTATAATTATATAATTTTATATAATTGTATAATTATAATATAGATTACATAATAATTAATTATAATATACATTATATAATTATTAATTATATAATTATATTAATCAATTATATAATTATTAGTATACCTTATATAATTATATACATTTTCTTGTGATTTTCTTCAGCATTATAATTGTAGAAATATGCTTAGAAATATCATACAGGTTTAAGATATATTATATTACTTGCTGTCTAGAGGAGGTTGAGGAGGATTGGAGGGAGAAAAAATTGAAACATGAGGTTTTTCCCCAAAGACCCCAGCTTTTGGAATAAGTACTCACTATTCCACAAAAACTGCTGGGAAAATTGGAAACTAGTGTGGAAGAAATTAGGGCTTGACCCACACCTAACACCACATACCAAGATAAGATCTAAATGGGTTCATGATCTAGATATAAAGAAGGACTTTGTAAGCAAGTTAGAGGAACGTAATATAATTGATCTCTCAGACGTGTGGAGATGGAATAAATTTATGTCCAAAGAAGATCTGGAACTCTTAAATGAACACCAGATAGATAATTTTGATTATATTAAGTTAAGAAGTTTCTGTACAAATAAAACTAATGCAGACAAGATTAGGAGGGAAGCATCAAATTGGGAAATCATCTTTACATTTAATGGTTCTGATAAAGGCCTCATTTCTAAAATATATAAAGAATTCTCTTATATTTATAAGAATTCAAGCCACTCTTCAATAGATAAGTGGTTAAGGGATATGAACAGATAATTTTCAGATGATGAAATTAAAACCATCTCTAGTCATATGAAAAGTTGCTGCAAATCACTATTGATCAGAGAAATGCAAATTAAGACAACTCTAAGGTACCTCTACACACCTGTCAGATTGGCTAAAATGACAGGAAAAGATAGCGATGAATGCTGGAGGGGATGTGGGAAAGTTGGGACACTAATACATTGTTGGTGAAACTGTGAACGGCTCCAAGCATTCTGGAGAGCAATTTGGAGCTATACTCAAAAAGTTATCAAACTGTGCATACACTTTGACCCAGCAGCATTTCTATTGGGCTTATATCCCAAAGAAATCATAAAGGAAGGAAAGGGCCCCACATGTGCAAGAATGTTTGTGGCAGCCCTTTTTGTAGTGGCTAGAAACTGGAAACTGAAGGGATGCCCATCAATTGGAGAGTGGCTGAATAAATTATGGTATATGAATGTTATGGAATATTGTTGCTCTGTAAGAAATGACCAGCAGGACAATTTCAGAGAGGCCTGGAGAGACTTGCATGAACTGATGCTGAGTGAAATGAGCAGAACCAGGAGATCATTATACACAGCAACAACAATATTACATGATGATCACCTCTGAAGGACATGGCTCTCTGCAACAAAGAATTGTCTCAAACCAGTTCCAATTGTTCAGCAAAGAAAGCCATATACACCCAGAGAGAGGGATATGAAATATGGACCACAACATAACATTTTCATGCTCTCTATTGATGTTTGCTTGCATTGTGTTTCCTTTCTCTGATTTTTTTTTCTTGTTGATAGGATTTTTCTTGCACAATTTGTCAAGTATTATTACATTATTAGCATGTAGTGGACTTCCTGCCATCTAGGGGAGGGGAGGGGACTGGGGGTAAAATTTGTAATGGAAAGCTTTGTAAAGATCAATGCTGAGGAACTACCCATACATATGTTATACAAATAAAAAGCTTTAATAAAAAAAGAAAAAGAAACATGAGGTTTTTCAAAAGTGAATGTTGAAAATTATGTTTGCATGCATTTTGAAAATAAAAAGCCATTATTTCAAAAAAATATTAAAAATCAAATAGAAATACACTTTTTTCTAGACTCACTTTTAAATTTGCATCCATGTAAAATAGTGCAATCTTTATAAACAATAGCTGTCTCAAAATAATAATCAACATCAAGAGAAGAAAAGGAAAGACAAAGGAATGTAAATTAAGATACATTTCTTTCTCTTCTGCTAATCTTTTCTTAATTGTGTTCATTCTTGATGTTACACTGCAGAAAGCAATGCCATAGTTTACTTATCCTAGCTGAAGCTAAAATTAAAGAGTAAAAGCATCATTTCTTTCTTGTTCCCTTTTACAGAAAATCTTTCAATCAGAGGATCAGAGTTTGTTTCCGCTTCCATTATATTACTTGACCATACATGATTTCTTTGCAGTGGTTCTGCAGTGGTCCTTCTTGGCAGATGTCAGGGCCATCTCTGACTTTTTGTTCAGATAAATGGAATGAATAATTGTC
This sequence comes from Myrmecobius fasciatus, assembly GCA_023553655.1. Classification (NCBI taxonomy): domain Eukaryota; kingdom Metazoa; phylum Chordata; class Mammalia; order Dasyuromorphia; family Myrmecobiidae; genus Myrmecobius; species Myrmecobius fasciatus. Next base: position 38,080 of record JAJPUD010008710.1, read on the forward strand.
AACATGCAATTTTCTGCTAATACGGTGTTTTTGTCTCCAGGCTTATAAAAACAACCTCTTAGAAAGACTAAAAAAGCCATTCAATAATAATTCTAATTCCTGATTCTATACAATACACATCCCCCTCTTAAATAGCTAATTAATTGGGACTTGCAATCTATTGTAAAATTAGAAATCAACCAATTTCATATATTCTAGAACCATATAAACACATCTTCATTTGGTGAAGGAAATCAGGCCACTTAACTGGAAAACAAAATTCTGAGTCAGAATCTCAGCTTTACCACTTACCTGTATGAACTTGAATAAATTAACTAAACTGCCTGAGCCTCAATTTCCTCATCTGTAAAATTAAGGACTTGCACTAGATGGACTCTGAGGGTTGTAATAGCTTGAAGTTTATGATCCTATGTCCAGAATTTGAAACCTGGTTCTGCATTTCCCAACTATGTGACCTTGAGCAAAGTATTTGCCCTTCCTGGGAATCAGGTCCCTCACTTTAAAATTAGAGAAGTATAGTCCAGATAACTCCTCTAGTCCATTTTAGCTCTTTATCTATGATCCTATTCCAAAGGGTATGGTAGAAATACAATATTCCTTCTCTAAGCACTAGACCACAATGATGAAGTAAATATTGATGATAGGCTCAATTGTTAGGCCAAATTAATAAAATAAAAATTTAAATGGGATGAATGTAAATATAAATTCTTAAATTCTAAAAATATCCCAAATAGAGGATATATGAGAAAATGTCTCTTCTGGGGGGGGGGGAAGATATCTTGTCAATGTTAATGCTTAAAAATATGTCAAGACTGTGATATGGCACCTCAAGGAGCCAAGAGGAGTTTGGATATCACGCAACCCAAACCAGTAAAGATCCAGTAAGCACGTCCTTTGTTCCAGACACTGAACTAAATGATCTGAATACAATAAATGGAAGAAAAGGAGCCACAATTCAACAGGGATAGACAACATGCAAAAGGAGGCATAAAAATGTGCAGAGTAAGGGAGGGAGACCAGTGAAGAATAGTACAATAACAACTTGTTCCATGGAACTGAAACCAGATGAGAAAGTCTTGAGAGTGTTTGCAATGGGGTGAGTATCTGGAATATTGTGTTCCATTCCATACACTTCATTTAAGAATTACATTGCCTTGTGCATGCAAAATGCTTAAAAGGTACTTGGATTATTAAATGATTAATAAACTGATTCCAAATTAAGGTGTTACAATACTATGTATAATTATAACAAAAGTTAGATTGTAATGAATGAATAAATGAAGGGAACATAGTTTATAGATGGATAAAAGGCATTCTTAATATGGAATAAAAAATCAACCATGATTTGAGAAGCAGCAGAAAGTAGCATTTTATATAAAGGGTTCAGGGAGAATATGCTTCTTAAGAAGCAATTTGGAAAATGCTGGAAGATATAGGTAATAAATAGAGTTTTGTGATGTCTTAAATGCTAAACCAAGAATTTGAGGATTGATACTATAGAATTGGAATGAAAAACCCAACTCATTGCAAAGTAGCCATACTCTCATCACAAGCAGATACTTACATATTTGACAGGATATTAACCCAATACTGGCTCATGAAAATGAACCATCATATTTTACTTGGATGAAAAACACTTTTTAGCCTCATAAAATATGAGTCATGCTGTAGAAAATTTCATATAACTTAAGGTATTCTCTATAATTTATAGCATCCTGACAGGAATATCAGAGCCTCAAGTTCAAAACATCATATCATCTGCAAAAGTTATAGGAAGTTAGGGAAAATCAAGATAGAAATTAAAAAATCCTTCTCCCATTTTAACTTATTGGATCAGAGATTTAAAACTATAAAAGATCTCAATGGTCATCCAGCCCAGATGAGAAAATCAAAACCTTGTAAAGTTAAATGACTTTTTCAAGTTCACACAGTATCCTCAAATAACTCTTATTACTACAAAGCCAGTCTTCTATTACAGAAAGTTATCCATAGGTTTGAATGATTCTTGTGAGTCAGAATAGCAGGTTTTTTAATGAATTTATTTGTACATCTCCATATTGATCGAATTACCTTGCTAAGAATTGATTCAACTATTGGGGAAATAATCCCCTCTGAAATATTGCCATGCAATGTTAACATCAGCAAAAAGTGAATTCAATGGAACTAAAAACTTTCAAATGCATCACACACATTAGTCACTCAATGAAACTGGGGTCAGCATTAACTAAAAAGAAAAAAAAGTAACTTCTCTGTACTTTTCTGATTCATGATGACATGCAGCAATTCTTGCAATAAAATAGTGAGATCAACATTTATGTGTTTTCAGAAGCGTAGATGCGCCTAATCCTTGGTGTGTGATATATGGTGTTCTTTACCTGGCAAGACCTGATTCTCAAGAATGAATAATCAAGTACTTGTGAATCAGAAAAGGCCAGGTATAGAAGACCTTGGCTAAAGATGACAGTCAATTAATAACAGGCAACCTTGCTCCATTCGTAGATTAAAAGCAAATGCTTTAGTTTGTACAGAGAAAGGAAGAGGGCTTGACATCTGTTGCCTCCTTCTTCCCATCCACAGTAAACAAAGTAAAATAAATATAGTGAGAAGGCATTTTAAAGATCATCTACTACAGTTGTCTTTGGTTGACAGATAAGGAAACTGAGGTCTTAGTATGTTAAGTCCATCCAGAAACTTGATGACAAAGATAATATTTGGAAGATCTCAAATTTTGGAGAAATATCAGAGGTCATTTATTTGGTTCATAACTAAACACCATGTCCAATATCTCCAACAAGTGGTCATCCATGTTTTTTTTTACTACTTTCAATGTATTCAGAATATAGCTTATTTTATTTATAGTTACTTGTGTGCCAACATGAGAACAAATGCTACTGTTATCTTTCCTTGTATCCTGAATGCTTGGAAGTGTCTGACATGTACTAGTTACATAATAAATGTTTAGTGACTGACTGATTAAAGATCCAGTCTTGGAGTTCTAATTATCAGCTTGAAATATAAACCTGGATATTTTGTATGCATTTCAAACTCAACATGTCAAAAATGGAATGAATTATTTCCTACCCCAAACTTGTTCTCTTTCCAATTTCTCCATTTCTCTTAATGACACCAACAGCTTCCCAGAAATGAAGAATGAAAACATTAGTCTTTGATTCTTCTCTTAACCACAGCATCTTTCCCTAATGTGTTGCCAAATTCTGATTTGGCTTCAATCATCCCTCATTTTTGAACCCTTCCTTCTACTCATATGGCCACCAGAGGATGGTGGGGGAAAGAGGGAAAAATCAAAAACTTAAGAGCTGTAAAAATTAAAAGAAAAACAAATATTTCAGTGGCAAATGTTCTTTGTTATTGACAAAAAGATAGAGAGATGCAATTTTATTCATAGAACCCCTGGCTGACAAAATTCCTATTACTGTAAAATTGACTTTTTTGCATTTTTGTCTTATGGACTAATTGGAGGAAGGAGACATTAAAAAATTTGACCAAGGTCATATAACCAGATGTGATAGGCAATACTTGAACTCAGGACTTCCTAACTCCAAGGACTATGGTTTGTCCAGTATACATAACTGCCTATCAACAGCTAAAATATTTCCAAAAGCACCAGATTTCTTCTTGTAATTAACATAAATATGCATTTTGCTTGATGCTTCTTTTAGTAAAAATAAAAAGGAGAAAGACAGAGACAGAGACAGGGAAAGAGACAAAGACAGAAACAGAGACAGCGACAAAGAGAAAGACAGAGAAAAAAACACATCAATGTTTCCATGACTGTTTCTGTGGTATATTTAGGATGCCCTTCAAATGGAAGTATGATTGATTAATGTCTGAGAATGCTATATGCCAGGACTCAAAGCTACCTTTCCAGTCTAATTGCAAATATATCTCTCACTCACTTTTTGGTGAAACCAAATTGGCACTCGTAGGTTCTTCACTCATGGCATGTCCTCCTCAATTATAATTTTGACTTGACTGTAATATTGATGTCACCCTTCCCCACTGATGAAACATAAATGCCTTCTTCAGGGATTTGCAGACAGGTATCTAGAGTTCTCCACCCATCCTTGACTTTGAACCTGAGGAACTTCTGAGAAGTAACCAAGAGGTCCACAGGAGGGAAGCTCATGTGCTTAAGAGGACAGGATCTTCTGAGATTCCATATAAGATCATTTCAGTTATGACCAGAAGACAAGAAATACAATCAAATCAGAACCTGAGCATGAAACCATACTTGTGGCACTAAGCAGACAAAAGTGAGGGAAATAATCAGATTGAAGGAACAAAAGACATTTGGGAAGATAACCTGGATCCCTTCTGAAGCCATTTCTCCATTCCTTCCAACGCAGAAAAAAAGCCCTACTTTCACCTACTGGTCTGACGCTGATTTGTTTCATTTCCCTCCTTACCAATACATAGGAGAATTAGTGTAGGAGGGGAAAAAAAGTTTATTATATTTCTTTGTGACTGATCAAAGTTTGGTCCGATTGTTTTCCTGATTAATCAGTTTTATTCACTGTTTTTAGGTGATACATACAAACACCATCAATCCAAATTTGTTTGATTTTATGATTGTAAAGTGAGAGAGGGGAAGCCATTTCATATGGATGTAGTAGAAATTTATTTCCTCATTAGATATTGGAGAGAGGGACTAAAACCAATGAAAAATGAGGAGGCTAATGTTTTCATATGTTTTCCGAATGTATAGGAATACCAATCATGCTGTGCAGAGAAACAAATGAAGAGTCAGAGAAACAGAGAGGCAAGGGAAGACTCAAATCCAGAAACAGAAAGAAGGAAGAAGAATGAAAGCAGAAGGAAAGAGAAAAAAATGGAGAAAAAAGAGAGATGGAGGAAGAGATAGAGGGATAGAAAAAGGGAAGGAAAGACAGAGAGATGGATGAAGGCAGGTTGAAAGATCAAGACAAGAAGAAAAGAGAGAGATGGAGACAGAGACAAAGAGACAGTGAAAGAGAAAAAAAAATCATTCCAAGACTCAAACAGTAAGCAGGAGATTTGGAGTTGGCCACTGTATTAGCTTTGGCATTGCTTTTCCCTGACAACCATCTCTGGGGCTATGAGTAGCTAAATATCTCAAGCTGCTACTAGCTTTCCCAATATTAGAGTATTTCTCACACCAAACATGGGCCCTATTCTACACTTGCAGGGGTAAGAGGCTTGAACAACAAGCATCTCCTCTTCTTTATAGGGGCATATGTGTGTAGAACATTGTATATATTTATTTTCTATGCTGGTTAGTTGAATTGTATGGCTTTTGATTTTTTTTTCTTTTCTATAATTTGTTAGAAGAGACATAGGACAGAAACCAGGCAGGATATATTTGGAAATGATGGTGATTCAAAAACAAAGGATATCAAAAAGAAAAAAAATACATATGTGTGTGTGTGTGTGTGTGTGTGTGTATTCATTCTTCTAAGCATTAGAAAGCTTATAAAGTCCAAGGGAGAAGATTATTGTTGAAATTACGGAATGAAAAAAGAGAAAGGGGAAGTATGGGAAGGATTTTGAGAGGCAAATAAGGAGAAAATGGGTAATTCTAGTAATTAGAAACTATGTGGATTTAGGCACTGTTTTTGGAAAGCACAACATGTGTCTGAGAAAAGACAGAAGTCAAATTTAGCCAAAACAGGGTGTCAGGAAAAGATTCATATGAGACAATTGACAATTTGGGCTAGTATAAATTAAAGGGGTCCCTTGAATCCCAGGATAAAAGGATTGAGCATTAATAGTAATCCATCTGAGAGTCACTACAGCTTATTTTCAATGGGATAGAGTGGGGAGTTGGTGGAATGACAAGATCTATTGGCTAAAGATTCAGATGTCAGAAATCTGAGAATGGGTAATGAAGTGGAGAGGTTAAAAGTAAGAAGATGCATTAAGTCTATTGCAATTTATCTGGACAGAGAAGAACCGAGCCTTGTCCCTGGATGGGTATATTGGAAGTAGAAAGGGGGGTACAAGAAAAAGGAGGGTGCTCCTAATAATTTTTTTTTTGCAATCCACAACTGCAGTGCTACAGAGAGAATGTGACAGAATTGCTGAGAGGAGAGAGTGTTGGTTAATGAGGGTAGGTAGGCAAGAGTTCTGTGTCAATCATTTCAGAGAAAATGATTGAAAATTACAGGTGATCTTGGAAACAGCTTTAAAAAGTAGAGGCATTTTGCCAAATTCACTCTGTTAAGTCCAATGAGATCAAGCTATATAGAAGTAATTATTTTCTTCATCATGATTACACATGAAATGAATAGTTATTTATTTTAATAATGGTAGAACAAAGGGCTTGGGGAGAAAACCAGGTATCATCCATGCTTGGTACATATCTTGTTCAACAAACAAACAAAAAATCCTCAGTGTTCCAATCAAACAGATCCATAGTTGTTATATTGTAGATATAATATCCTACACACAGCCCTACTCTCCCAGGCCTCTCCCCAGGGTCTATTTTGGGAAGTCCTTCCCTTGTCACCTCTGTCTCTTCATAGCCTTAATCTCTGTCAAAGTCCAATTCAACTTCAGCAATCACATCCAACTTGAGGCCTTTCCTGATTCCTTTTTGCCTCTTAAATGGATTTTTATTGCTTTGTGCATCTATTGTTTTTCCATCATTTTTCAGTCATGTCCCATTCTCTTTTATCTCATTGAAGGTTTTCTTGGCAAAGCTAGTATAGTGATTTCCCATTTCCTCTTCCAATATCCAAGGTATAGTTTGTATTTATTTTTTTACATAGACACCAAATCTCCCAACAGCAGAATATGTTTCTTGATACTAAGGCCTCTTTTAGTTTAGTATCTATATCACCATCATCTATCAAGAAACCTGGAACATAGTAGGCATTTAATAAATACCTCTTGAGTAAATGAATGATATATAATAGAAAAATAAAATCAAGCTTATCTTGGCAAAGTCCTTCATTTTTAACAGTTAATGAAACTGTGGTGCAACTTGTTCACAGTCAATGTCCTAGCCCTGTGGGATCCCCATTTCTGGGATCCCCCATTTCATTCTCACTACACTGATTTCTAGTTGTTTCCTTTCCAACTTTCCTAGTGTAAGGCATCCATTCCCAGAGATGCTTGGGTGAGCCAAGCCCAGAAGGCCAAATAAAGTGCAGAACCATTACAGGCTAGAGGTGATAAGAGAAGTGTCAAGTAACAAGGCTGAAAATCATGCATTATGCTATCATGCCCTCTTGTGTTGCCCAGAGAGCAATCTAGAAATTGAGACTCACCAGGAGTCCAATATTCAGATTATCACTGGCTTTTCCTATCAGTGCTGAAGAGATAACAGTTGACTCTACAAGCTATAGGTTCCCTTGATCTTCCCACCTCCTACCCATAAGAGGGATCAGAGAGATCTGCCCAATCCAGTCATCCCTCCCAATCCATGCCCCATCCTACAGGGACTCTCTACCATTAAAAATCCATTACCATCAATTGAAATCAATAACATTTGGGCTTTCCCATACCCCTCTTCATGGCATGTCTGATTACTTTTCAAATGGCTTCTCAGAGAACAGATGCTGCCTACTGTGCACTCTCTCCTTTCTTCAACTGCCAACAGTCTTTTCTTTTTTTAAATATAATTACACTTTATTTTATTTTGTACTGTAATTTTATATTTTATTACATATGTGTGTGTATATTATTTATACACACACACAGCCTTTTCATTTCTCTGTAAAATGGAGCTATATTATACAGACAGAAAACACCAAGTTCTGCTTGCATTCAATAAGCATTACAACCCAATTACAATTGCAAATCGGTGCTTATTGAGGGCAGACAGAACCCACTGCTTTCTATCTTTGTATGTGTCCTCAGGACCTAGCACAAGACTTGATGAATGGTGCAAAACTAATGTATGTCAGCTGACATCAGGAAATCCTATATTTATAATGATTCCGTTTCTAAAGGCAAGGAATGCTAATGGTCATTTAAAAAGCCTATAATATTTTTTTATTAAGTCTTTTCATTTTCAAAACACATGCATGGGTAATTTTTCACCACTGACCCTTGCAAAACCAATTCTCCTCTCTTTCTTCCATGCCCTCTCCTAGACGGCAAGCAATCCAATATGTGTTAAACATGGAAAAATATGTTAAATCCAATATTTGCATAATATTTATACAATTATCTTGCTGCACAAGAAAAAAACAGATCAAAAAAAAAAGGAAAAGAATGAGAAAGAAAATAAAATGCAAGCAAACAACAAAAAGAGTGAAAATGCTATGTTGTGATCCACACTCAGTTCTCACAATCCTTTCTCTTCTTCACAAGATCATTAGAACTGTCCTCAATCATCTCATTGTTGAAAAGAGTCACGTCCATGAGAACTGATCATCACATAGTATTGTTGTTGCCATGTATAATGATCTGGTTCTGCTCATTTTATTCAGCATCAATTCATGCAAGTCTCTCCAGGCCTCTCTGAAATCGTCCTGCTGGTCGTTTCTTACAGAGCAATAATATTCCATAACATTCATATACCATAATTTATTCAGCCATTCTCCAATTGATGGGCATCCATTCAGTTTCCAGTTTCTTGCTGCCACAAACATTCTTGCACATGTGGGTCCCTTTCCTTCCTTTAAGATCTTTTTGGGATATAGGCCCAATAGAAACACTGCTGGTCAAAGGGTATGCGCAGATTGATAACTTTTTGAGCATAATTCCAGATTGCTCTCCAGAATAGTTGGTCATTTCACAGTTCCACCAACAATGTATCAGTATCCCAGTTTTCCCATTTCCCCTCCAACATTTATCATTATTTTTTCCTGTCATCTTAGCCAATCTGAGAAGTCTGTAATGGTATCTCAGAATTGTCTTAATTTGAATTTCACTGATCAATAGGGTTTTAGTGCACCTTTTCATCTTACTAGAAATGGTTTTAATTTCTACATCTAAAAATTGTCCAAAAGTCTTTTCTATCTGCTATTGCTGCTCTGCTTTGGATTTCAAGGGGTAAACATGCCCTCAAAGTGACGCTGACATCCTTCAAGGTAGTTAGTTAATGGTGTGTTAATGGAAGGTCCACTCTCTACAGCCTCCAGCCACATCATTTTATCCTGCCTCAAGATCTGTGTCTAGTGTGTTTAGGCAAGACTTATTTTTGCTCTTTTTTCCATTCTACTTCCCCTAAAACTTCTGCTGCAGCCTTCTTTCTCTCTTCTACTTCTCTCTCCCATCCTTCTTTTAGCTTGTCTTTGTCTGTCTTTTTCTCTCTTTCTCTTTCCTTCTTTTTAGCTCTGTTTTTCTATCTGTCTCCCTTTTTTCACCATCTCTCTTCTGGTGTGGCCATTGGAATACCTCTGGTCTCTTGGTGTTGTTAGGCCAAAATCAGCTCAAACAACAGAGGACCGACCCATCTTTGGAGGCTGAATTGAGTGAACGATCATCCACAAATCAAATGTCATGCCCCCAAACTCCTCCATTTTGGATTTGGCTTGTAGTCTTTTCACTTGCAGCATTTGCCATCAATGTGGTAGCTCATTTTGATGCCATGTTCGTCCTCATTGAAGTCTTGGACAACATGGATGAGAGAACATCATGCTAAAAAGCATGGGAGCAAGGACCCAATTCCATTGGTGACTGGAAGAGTTTAGGGTCATTGTCCAAAGCACACCATCACTACATTGATGGGCTATGCTAATGAGCTTCACTGGACAACCACATTTTGACATAATTTTCCAAAATCCATTGTAAATGACAGTATCAAAATACTTGATCAGATCTACAAATGTTGTCTACAGAGCTCTGTTCTGCTGCTGACATTTCTCCTGGAGTTCTCAGGCAGTAAACACCATCCTGACTATTCCTCAGCCCTCGGAAGCCACACTTTTGTGGAACCATTAGTCAGAGCAAAAGGAGAAGTTTTGAATGCTGTGGATAAGTTCCCTTACCTTGGCAGCACATTTTCCAGGGATTTCCACAAATTATATTGATGTTCACACTTGCATTGCCAGAGCTAGTTCAGTGCTTGGGAGACCCTGCAGAAAAGGGTGAGAGAGAAGAGAAACTGGACTGACTCCAGGTTCATAGAGCCATTGTGCTGACCTTATTGCCATAAGCCTGGGAAACCTGGATAGTCTCCCAGTGTCATGCTGGGAAACGGAATCATTTCCTTGTAAATTGTCTTAGATTCTGAAGATCACTTGGCAGGATAAGACACCTCTCTCAGGTACTGAAAACTACCCTTCAGTCTAAAATCTCTCTCTCACTCCCTCCTTCCCTCCCCCCAATCTCTTCTTTTATCTCTCTGTTTCTCTGTCTGTCTGTCTCCCTCTCTGTCTGTCTGTCTGTCTGTCTGACTCTCTCTGTTTCTTCGAATGTCTGTCTGACTGTCTGTCTGTCTCTGTCTCTGTCTGTCTGTCTGTCTCTCTCTCTCTCACAAACACACACATACACACACGCACACACACACACACACACGTGGAAATATATTTCCTTTTCTTCTACATGAAGTAAATTACCAAGCCCAAATGAAAGGAATTAATTTTTCCAAGTCCTCAGAGTTTTCTCCACTGCCATCAAAATACTATTATAAATGGAATCCTAAATAAAGCCAATTGATGGCTGTCTTAAGAAGAAAGGAGCAGGAGCTAAAATACTCAGGAAATCATTCTGAGGCTCTCTGCACTGCTGAGAACACATAGCAATGATTGGGTTCAGTTCTGTAGAAGACATTTTAAGAAAGATTTTGTCATATCCAAAGAAGACCAATTAGGATGACAAAAGATCTTAAAGTTCAGGGTGTTTGGAGATCATCTGAAGTAAATGAGGATGTTTAGTTTGACAAAGAAAATTCTTGAATGGAGGTGGATCATGATACTTTCCCCAAGAGTTCTGCAAGAAGTGCTTCCAAATCTCCAATGTGTCCTGCCCACTGTACCTCTATATCTGGCTACTAGACCCAGATGGCTCTGGAGGAGAAAGTGTGGCTGGTGACTTCAAAGAGCCCTTCCTCACTTAAAAATCCATCTCACTTACATGCCCCAGTACCACCTTCCTGATGTCATGTTTCTCTTAGAGCATGAAAGACAAAGAGCACCTATTATACCTTGCTATTGTCCACAAGGGACTGTAGGGATGGGGTGAGAGATCACTTTATTCAGTTTTACCACCACTCCTTACAATGCAATATCAGCCTTCATAATCTTCATAATCAAAATCTAACCCAAGGGTTTTTTACTAAAGGAAAACAGGCCAGGGAGTAGAATATTTGCAGTTAGGCAGAAGAAGCAGGCCCTAGGCCTGATTTTAACCCTTCATACCTATGTGAACCCGGGAAAATCAATTCGGTTTTTTTTTTTTTTTTGACCTTTTGCTTCCACACTTATAAGTCTAATTTTGTTTCAATCAACAAGTATTTATGAGAGATTACTATGAGTCAGATAGTACATTAGGCACTGAGAATACATGGACAAAACCATAAGATTGTTCCTGCCCAAGTGTACCTGTTACTCCAGCTCATTATTATGAAATATATGGAGGTGACCCCAAATTCCTATTGAATATGCCAGAAAAATGCCCATCTCTAAAATATCCTGTGAAAGTACAATGGACAGTGAATAGATATGTGAGTATTGTCAAAAGAACAATCATCTTCTCTATGGGACACACTACAGATGGTCATCCAGCTTCTGAGTGATGACCTACAATGAGGGAGAAGAGAGAAAGATTTGAAAAAAAATTAGCTATTCATTATTCCCAGGGCAGAAAATATTGGTATCACTCCAAATACTGGGCTGTCAGGACGGGAGCTCTGATTTCATTTGGATAGGGAATTGAAATAGGAGGAAAATATTCTCACCAACTCATATTGGCCCCTTCTTTGTGACTTGGACTTAATCGGGGTCCTACAGTCAGTATATGTCAGAAGGGGAAGTAGGCCCCAGTTTTCAATCTGTTCCAAGACACATTTTCTATCCAGCATACTCTACTCCCTCCAACCTACAATTAGCAACACGTAATGTAGCATAATGTGATGTCACGTGATATTATTTGTTATAATAATATAATGGCATTGTAGTTTAATGTAATGTAGTACTCAGTATCATGTGATATATTGCCATCTAATGCAATGATGATAGGATATGGTGTGATGTGATTGATGTGCTGTGCTATGCTATATGAGATGAGATGAGATGACAAATGCAATGTGGTATTCTCAAAACTGTGATAATGTGAAATCAATCTATTATATTATCACAATATTGTACAATTATTTTCTAACATAATTGCTATCTTATATAATTTAATTTTACTTCTGTCTCAAACTTATGTTTTCTTCCTTTTAGCTTCTATCCATTGTCACTAGGTCTGTTTTTTAGGGCTAAGAAGAATAGGCCTGATCCCTCTCCCAATATCTGCCAATCCTTCATATCTTTAAAATGCTATACAGACCTTGTTAAACCATAGATTCTATTACTTTTATCGTTCTCAACAATAATAGTAATGATAGCAGTGTTAAGAGCAGCAATTTTTTCAGTACAAAATGTCTAAAACAAGAGGAAGCTAGATCTGTGCTTCATGAGATTTGAGAAATTCACAAAATTAGACTGAGAAGAAACATGTCTCATTTCTCATATAATTATTGAGGGAGGTGAACGCCAAGGGAGGTAGTGGATCTTTTATGTGTATTTGAACCCTTAAATGTTTTCTTCCTAAGCATTCTTTCACAGACTACCCAGCATAATGAATGACCCTAACAGAGGTTCCTTTCCCATGCCTAGTATGCAATCTATCACTTGTGGAAATGGGGAGCCTCAGAGAGCCCCACAATGAGACTACGTGGCCTTTCCTGATCAGGAAACACTGGCATCCCAGGGAGCATATAGGTCTTCAAAAAGTGAGGGAATATTATTTGGAAAGCAGCCAGACCAGAGACACTGAGCCAAAACTTAATCTATTTAGGCAAGCAGTCCAGAATAGCAGCTTAGAAGGCATTACATAATGATGTTCTCTAGAAGAGTCCTGTTTTTAAAATTGCTCTCTCTGTCTCTCTGTCTCTGTCTTTACTGTCTGTCTATCTGTCTCTTTCTTTTTCTCTTCATCTTTCTTTCTGTCTCTTTTCTCTCTTTCTGTCTCTGTCTTCCTTTTCTCTGTCTCTCTGTCTTTGTCTCTCTGTGTGTCTCGGTCTCTGTCTTTGTCTTTGTTTCTGTCTCTCTCTGTGTGTCTGTCTCTCTGTCTCTCTCTCCATCTCTCTCTTTCTCTCTCTCTTGTTATATGTACATTTATTTATCTATCTATAAAATACTATGCTTTTTCTTGAAGGGGCTTCAATCCAATATACAAACTTTTATGAAGCACTATTGAGTCCATGATCTTCTGCTAAGTAATGTTAGCAGTATAAAGACTGAACAGACCACCTTTTTTCTTAATGATTTTATTGTAAGATGAGGAAATTCAAAGATAGAAGGCATCATTTTTCAATTTGTCCTTGAATTTCCTTATGTGGGTTACCAGCCCTGAAGTCAGGAGGACCTGAGTTCAAATCTGACCTCAGACACTTAACACTTCCTATCTGTGAGACCCTAGGCAAGCCCAATTGCCTCAGTAAAAAATTAAATAAATAAATATATGATAAAAAAAAAAAGGAATTTCTTTATGTGAGAATTGTCTACATTAAGGAAATCCTTATCTATCCTTATGAATACAGAAACTGCATTCAGGGAAGAACTCACAATTGCATTTCCAAATGGAAAAAGAGTAAAAAATCACAAGCCACCCATGCCTTCTCACTTTCTTTAATGCTTACCTATTAAAGCTCCTTTCCCACCTAGTATATTCCAAAACTGCCAGCACAACAACGATTTGGAGAGGTTCCATTTTTAAGATAGAACACATAATATTAAGTGTAGAGGATTATAAATCTTCCTACTTGCGTGTTTTACTTTGAAGTATATAAAAACCACTTATGTAATCTCTTAGCTTGCCTGTTAAAAAGTTAAAGAGTAAACCACACTCCTCTTCCTTGTAAAAAACAATTCTATCAGTAATTAATGCTCCCCAAACCACTATATTTAAGGTAATAATTCTTTCTTCTAATTTATTCTTAGGATATTCTTGGAAACTGGCATTGTAATGGCCAATAACCAGGAGATAACAGCTGCTGCAAGGCTGCCAAATTTGTGCCCAAATGGATCTGTTCTAAGGACTAATCATACATCGAGAAAGATTGTTCATGATCTTTTTCACCTGTGTCCCTGTGATTTGGAGCAACAGAGACTTTCAGATGTGAGATTTTATGATAAACATCAAAAGGGAGGTTTCTCTTTTTAAATGAAAAAGCTTTAAGTCAGGTGCTGGCCTAAAGCAAGCCTGCCCTCCACAGAGATGCGATTGTTGTGGAGACTGTTGTGATGAATCTTCATCATAGGTCAGTGGAAAATTGTGGAAGCAATTGCAACCTATGCCCTTTCTCCACCATATGGACCAAGCTCATCTACCGATATTCTTGACTAAAACATATTTGGATATATAATCTCAATAAAAGTTCTCTTTCACTTGTTAGTTACGTTGTCATCACATTTCCTCAGCCCCCTTTGCTTTAGAGAAAATTGTCTGAGAAATGTTGGGCAGTAAATAGCAAAATTTTATCATCTATCACCAGAAGTTAGCTTGCAAACCCTAGGACATCTTTTCATCTTTCCAACACTGTCTCATCATTACATAGATAGAGATATAGAAAAATATTAATTTACTTACATACACACATTATGATTATGTTGATATATATTTATTGATCTATCTATACATACATAAACATATATGTATACATATATACATATATATGATATAGGTATGTCTATTTACCTGGATTATAGATATGTGTTCTAATTAATTAATTAATCTTCCAGTTCTAGATCTACAGATAAAGAGCTATACTTGACTCAGGAAGGTCTTAGTTTATACCAGCCTTAGACACTCCCTACCTGTGTGACCACAGTGAACAATTCACTTAACCTCAGTTTCTGCATCTGTAAAATGGGGATAATAATAGCATCTACCTCTCAAGGCTGTTTGAAGATCAAATGAGGTAATAATTGATGAATTTAGTACATTGCTTGGCACATAGTAGGTGCTTTATGAATGTTGGTTGTGATTGTTTTTGTTGTTACTCTTCAGTCATTTCTGACTCTTTGTGACTTCATTTTGGGTTTTCTTGCAAAGATACTAGAGTGGTTTGCCATTTCAGTCTCTAATTCAATTTACATATGAGAGAACTGAGGCAAACCGGTTAAGTGATTTGCTTGGAATTATGCAGCTAGAAGTATGGGACACTAGATTTGAATTCAGGGCTTCCTGATGCTGGAACTGATACTCATTCTACTGTGTTACTATTATTTTATAAGAGAAAATCTAGAACTTTCAACACACTGCTAGAGAGCGGATTCTAGCAGTATATGTTTCAATTATGGATTTGACATTAACCTCAATCTTAGTGTTATCTATCAATATATCTATCTTTTTATCTGTCTCTTTATTACACATGATATACATATATATGTGTAATATATATGTGTGTGTATGTATAGATATAGATAGAGAAAGAGACAGACAGACAGAACTGAGATAGAGACAAAGAAAGATGAGAGATAAGGAGACAGAGAAAGAGGCAGAGAGACAAGGAGAGAAAGAGATAAAGAGAGACAGACAGACAGAAAGAGAGACAGAGAGAGAGAATATGGAGAGGAGAGGGAAAAAGATCTCTGAGGTGTTAGGAAGGAATAAGCATTGGCTTTAGGCAGGGGATGTGTGTTTGAAACTAGACCCTGCCACCTTACTTGAATGACCTCAAACAAGAAACATGGGCTCCATGTTCTTCATCCGTATAATGATCATATTGGAACAAATCATTTCAAAGATCCTTGTCAGCTTTCAGTCTCCTAATCCTAATTATACTCTTTCATCTCTATATGAGGGATGGGAGAATCTCCCCCAGATCTCCTAAGGGATATTGATGGGTGTGCTAAAATATAGAGAGAGAATGAGATTTGAATTGTCAAGGGTGTTCAAGCCCCTAATTAACTTAGAAAAAGAAAGCAGGATGTCTATTCATGTGAAAAGCCTGGGTCCACATTTTCTACCAGTGGTAAATAATAATTGAAATACTTAAAAGATTTCTACTTGCATTTGTGAGGCAATTTTTGGCACTGAAATGGATTCTGAAACTTCCATGAATTACTATGTAAACTTTACAAACTGTGTCACTATGCTTATAATTTAATAATGAATTTTTCTACAATCACTTATGTTCATGTAAAGCCCACACTTTATATCTATGTTGCTTTGAGATGTCTAGACCAGAACTAGGTCTCTATTGGCCCTGTGAGGGTTCTAAATTTTACCACAGTTTATATATATAGAATAATATACAACCTGAGCACATTTGCTTACAAAATCACAAATCTAGACTTAGAAAGAACCTCAGACAAAATAATTAATACACAAGTCCCTATTTGCTGATGAATAAACTGAAATTTGATTAAAGCCATCCAAGGAGGATACATTAGAAGTGGGATTTGAAGGGAAATCCAGTCATTCAACTCAAAGCTTTTTCCACTCTAGCAAACTACCTCTTCCAGGGTACCCACCACTTAATAGCATTCAAGTGTCATTCAAGAAGCAAGTGGGAAATGGTGGCAGCAAGTCCTGAAGACTATTCCAAGTGGCCAAATTCTTTGAAAATTCTATCTAAAATAAGTGCCTTTGGTTTCTCTCCACTTACTATCTTTTTAACCTCATTACAATCTGCCTTCCAACTTCATTGTTCCATTGAAACTACTCTCTTCAAAATTAGCTCTTAACTGCCAAATCCAATGTTTTTTTTTTTTTTTTCAAACTTCATTTTCCTGATGCTCTCTGTGGCCTTTGATGCCATTCATCACCCTCATCTCCTTAATTCTCTATTTTCTTTAAGTTTTTAAGACACCACTCAATCCTGGTTCTTTTCTCCATGTCTTCTCAATCTCCATTTCTAGATTCTCATCTAGATTACCTACTCTAATGATAAAGGTTCATGTACTATCTTACTCTGTGAACTTATTAGCTAACAAGTATTTAATTACCATAACTATACTAATAATTCTCAAGTCTACTTATTCAGCACTAACTTCTCTGCTTTTCTCCATGCTGATATTTCCAATTGCCTTTTAGACTTCTCAAACTGGATGTCCAGCAGATTTCTTAGTTCAAAAAGTCTAAATATTATTGTAGATAGCAACACACATCCTCCCAATATCCCAAGCTCTCAACCTAGATGCTGTACCAATTCCATGCTCTCATATTCCAAATTCAATCTGTTGCCACATCCTCTAGATTTCACCTTTGCAACATCTTTTAAATATTCCCCTTTGTTATTATAATCATTATAGTCTAACATATTATCACCTCACTCCTGGACTTCTTCCTATAGCCTGCTGATCAAGTCTTCCTGACCCAAGTCTCTCCCTACTACAATCTATCTTCCACTCAGCCAGCATTTTTTTTTCTAAAGTTAATCCTGCAATATGCTAGCCCTCAATTTTATGATCTCCAGTGCATTCCTATTACCATTAGGATGAAATATATAATACTCTTTGGGGCATTTAAATCCCTTTATAACCTAGCCTTCCCTAACTCCCCACTGACATGAACTCTTTGATCTGGTGACTGACCTCTTTGCTGTTCCATAAATAAGATACTTTATCTCTTGGGCATTTTTCTTGCCTCCCCCCCAAACCTGAAATCTTCTCTCTCATCATTTCCACTTACTGTGTTTCCTTGACTTCTTTTAAGTTCCTACTAAGTTCTCATCTTCTAAAAGAAACCATTCCCAATATCTTGAATTCTAAAGCCTCTATATCATCATTATTTTTTATTTATCTAGTACA
The DNA here is from genome assembly GCA_023553655.1 of Myrmecobius fasciatus. Classification (NCBI taxonomy): domain Eukaryota; kingdom Metazoa; phylum Chordata; class Mammalia; order Dasyuromorphia; family Myrmecobiidae; genus Myrmecobius; species Myrmecobius fasciatus. The sequence goes on from JAJPUD010008710.1 coordinate 55,992, forward strand.
TAGCTAATTTGCACAATTTTTTATTGTCTCTGCCAATGTTTTTTGAGCTCATTGAAGGAAGGGGTTGTATTTTGTCTTTTTCTTTGTGCACAATACTCAAAAACAGTGCCTGGCACATAGTAAGTCTTAATAAATATTTATCGACTGTTATATTAATGGAGTGTTTCTTCAACAAGAATTCTTTATATCACATAAATCACAGACCAAAACAAACAATACACAAACAAAACTTTCAGTTAACTGCTTTTAGACATTGCTAGGTAAAAAGGATACAATGAAAGGAAAAAAAAAAAAAACAGAACCTGCCTCTAACCTGCTAGTGCCTGGGCTCTCCAGAAGATTTCTCTTTTTCTGCTGTCTTGCTACCAGAAGCAGTATTTTCCCTGAGACATTCAACTTATGTCAATCAAGTCATTTTTAAGTACCTACTATATATCACAGAAGCTGTGCTAAATATTGAAGATATTATGAAAGGAAAGGAAGGAAGGAAGGAAGGAAGGAAGGAAGGAAGGAAGGAAGGAAGGAATGAGGGAGAAAAGGAACGAGGAAGAGAGGAAGAGAAGAAGGAAGGAAATGAAGAAAAAAGAAGGAAGTAAAGAAGAAGAGAGGAAGGAAGAAAAGAAGGAACAGAAGGAAGGAGGGAGAAAGGAGGGAGGGAAAGATGGAGGGCAAAAAGGATAGAGAAAGGAAAGAAGAGAAAGAGGAAGAGAGGAAAGAAAAGGAGGAAGGAAGAAAAAAGGAAGGAAGTAGAGAAGATGAAGGAAGGAAGGAAGGGAGGGAGGGAGGGAGGGAGACATAGACAGATAGAGAAAAAGACAGATAGACTTTGCTTGCTACCGCCTTCTCTGGGATGGAAATTCACCATTTTATGAGAGTCCAGCCATCCTTCAGTTCACTCATAGATGGATCTCTTTTCTAGATCCTTTCTCCATTCCCCTTACCTGCCATTGTGGCACTATATATTTCTAGAAGAATAAAATGAAATTAGAATAGAATAGAATAAGATAGGAGGAAAAAAAAATCAAAAAGGTAAGAAATGAAAATAGTCGAACAATATATAAGAATGGAAAATGCTAATAGAAGCTAAAACATAAAATAATTTTTACTGTGAAGGTGCAGGTGATAATTTCAAGGAGAGCTCACAAGTTTAACAATCATCAACTTAATGTCTATGATAAGCATGAGGAACTTTTGTTAATTGATATATTGCTTTATAAAATGTTTCATGGGCATCTGGAATATGTCACCTTCATAAGTAAAAACTTGATTTAAACCTGGCAATAAATGATGATGAACAGGTCAAAGGCTAGCCTTGAATGTCCTTTCTCAAATGTTGGACCACTAAGTACTATGTTGCCAAGGGTCAGCCTTCATTGTACTTGACATTCTGAAGACTTATTAGGGATACAGCTAGAAACTGAAGCCCTTTCTCTCTCCTGACACCACAACCATTAAGCACCAATCACAGGATTCTGCTTTGCTATGTACTACTGCCCTCACATCTCTATTCATGTATATTTATGCAAAGTCCCAAAATAGCCAGGGATGCTTTAATCAGAATATCTCCGTCCTAATCAGGACAACTAATCAGAAATACATAGCACATTTAAACCTTATTATGGAAGAAGAACATAAGTTGTTGTCCCAGAGGAAGGGGAAATTAACCTCTCTCAGAAATAAAGCATCACTTTTTAAGTGAACACTTAAAGAAAGAGTTTATTATAACTTAGAGTGTTCCAAAGCTGGATAACTATCTGTTTGGGTTGCTATAGATGGGGTTTACATATAACATAGGAATTAGCTTTCACTGAGCTGACTTCTGAGGTTTTTTGCAACTTGAAAATTCTGAAGATCTCTAATTTCTTCACCGATGGGGAATTTAAGAAGGAAAAGTGATGGGACAGCTAGGTGGCACAGTGGATAGAGCACCAGTCCTGAAGTCAGGAGGACCTGAGTTCAAATATGCTGTCAGACATTTCACATTCCCTAACTGTGTGACCCTGGGCAAGTCACTTAACCTCAATTGCCTCAGCAAAAAGCAAAAAAGAAAAAAAAAAAAAAAAAGGAAAAGTGAAGGTGATTTCTTAGTGCTTCTGAAATTGGACAATGACAATGTGTGTAAAGGGGGGAGGGGATATGAAAAGCTGCTAATGAGAAAAATTTTGCAGAGATTAAAAAAAATCAGCATGAAGTTAAATTAGATTCATTTTGTCCCCATGTTTTCAACCATAAGAAGTAAAAGTTAAATATGGAGAGCCTAGAATATTTTTTTCCCATTAATATAGTCCAACTTGAGTTACACATTAGGAAATTCACAAGAATGATACAGTCATCCTAATGTAGTTGAAAAGCAGTTTGCTGCTGCTGACAATAGTCTTGATAATCCAGGATTTTCCCACAGAGTTTCTATCAGAAAAGAAAAAAGAAATAACCTTGAAAGGGAGAAATGTGGTGCTTTATAGATTTCAGAATTCTAACAAACTGGGCTTTGAAACCTCTAAGACAATTCTACAGATCCTTTTATAACATGCTGTTCTTTCTCCATTTGAGAGAGAATCTTTCTCTCTGACACGGTGTTGCTTTAAAAAAAAATCTTTTACATGGTGCAGAGATAGCAATTCAAAGTTTTCCGTGAGAATTGATAAACAGGAATCTCTCCTTTCTGAGAAAGGATGGAAAAAGAAAGGTAAATGTGTTTATCAGACAGTGAGCATTATTGAATTCGTCATTCAAGCACAGTGTATCTCTCCCCTTTTATTCCTCCAGACAGTTCTCACCAGACCACTGAAGAGTTTTCCAACTTTCAGTTAAGATGGGAAGAAATGTAGGAGGCGATGGAAAAAAAAATCAGGCTCTTTTTAGCATCTTATATCACCTATAGAAAAAGAGATACAGGTAGGAGGGAGCTCCTGTTGAAAAAGCAGAAGGATTCAGGATTTAAACTCAAAAGTTCAAACTCAAGCCCAGACAATTCTGTCTCATGATCTTTGGGAATATTTTTTTTTCCATTTTATTAGTCTAAGTTTCCTAATCTGCAAAATATACATTATATTTGCATCACTCATCTCACTGGGTGATTTTGAGGATAAAATAAGAGCATTTATCTAGAGAGCTTTGTAAACTATCTAGTGCCAAAACATTTGTTATTCCTATTACATACAAAGCACTGTCTTGAACATTGGAAAGAAAGTCATAAAAGCATATAATGGTGAATATGGAAGGGACATGAGAGATATCCTTGTTCAGATGCTTTATTCCACAGATATTAAAAGACCTGAAAAGAAGCTATAGATTAATGAGCATGGATGAGATTTGAAACCCAATTTTCTGAGTTCAAAACTAGTGCTCTTATCACTAAATGCATTAGTTTTCTGAAATCAGATATGTTCCATTCTCTGCCCTCTGCTAAGAGCTGGACAGACTAGCTAGGGAACTGTAGGTATTGAATTGATCTCAGAAACTGACCCACTAAGTGAGTTGGTCAATAAAATGGCCTGGCCATGGCCATCTCTTCTTGGCAAGGAACCAACTAGAACCAATATCTTCTGAAACAATCCTTTCTCTTCTGTGAAAGTGCAAGGTGTTAGGACTTGTGACTTCAAGTCTGATTTCACCTCTTTGGAATTAACCAATCCAACCAAGAGTACTCATTGACTGCTGACTTGTGCCTAGCACTGAATTGTGTATCAGGGTTGCAAAGACAAAATGGAAAGAGTCTCTGTCTTCAATATATTTACTGGACAGGCAACAGGTGTGTACCCACACACATATACATATGTATATCTATGTTATATATGTTTATATATAAATAAGTATGTATATGTCCCTGAATAGAAAACAAATAAAAATATAAAATAAATGTGAGAGTCAAGAGCAAAGAATTATAAGGGAAAGGAAGAACAACAGGAATAAATTGTTACTAGAGCTTTGGGGTATTATGGGAATTAGTTAAATAAAAGATACAAGGATCATCAAAAGAGAAATGGAGAACAAAAAAAATTTCATTTATTTCACAATGTCGCCAATTTTTGGCTTGGTCCACTTCTACTGGTAATTACTTGTAGTTAATATTCATTGTCAGCTGTGTTATTTTTGTGTCTAGTCTCTAGAAATCATGGTCCTTCCTAAATATCCCAGAATGGTCACCAATAAAGAGGGATCTGACTCTGAAAATCAAGATTATTTCTTTTGCTCCATGATTCCTTTTTCAAAGATATAATAAATTAAATGAGATATTTATATAAAGAAGTTGGCAAACCAAAAAAGGTATATATATATATATATATATATATATATATATATACATATATATATATAGCCATGTCTATGTCTGTGTGTGTGTATATATACATCTTAATGATAAACCTTTAGATATAGCATAATGATAATTATTTATATATCTTAATGAAAACTATTTATGCATATATACAGATATATATTAATTATAGATATATAATGTTTAAATTATTACACATATACACATATGTAAATGATAAATATAAAATATATATTAATGATAAAATTATATATGTCCTGTTTTTTGCTCAGCCATTATTTAATCATTTCCAATTCTTTGGGGGGTTTTCTTGGCAAAGATGCTGTACATTTGCTTATATATATGATCTTTTTTCCTCCTCAAGATTATTTTACAGATGAATAAAGTAAAACAGGTTTAAGTGACCAATCTAAAATCACATAGCTAATAAGTGTTGAAAGCCAGATTCAATTTCAGGGAAATAAGTTTTCTGACTTTAGGCCAGGTACTTTATACATCTGCCCAAATATCTTATAGAGATATAAATGTAATAATGACATTTAAAAGAAATATATCTATAAATGCTAAACTTTACTACATGTGTTTATGGGAATACTAGATGCTATGATCCCCATCACCTCAGCATTAACATTGTAATGATTATCACTATCACAGTCTTGATCATCCACATCATCATTATCATTAGTTTTAACACCATCACCCACTCATCTCATCACCAAAAGTATAGTCATTATTCCAACTATCACCCTTATGCAACCAGGTTCCCCAGGCACTGAACCTTTGTGACCATAGTATTGTTCATGAAAAATATATGTACCCTCTAAGGCCATAGTTACTCTTTTATCTCAAGGAACTCTCACTAGATTGAGCAAGAACTGCTCAGACTTGGACTGTGCTTTACCCCACTGATTTAAAAAAAAAAAAAAAAAAAAAAGGTCCTCTATATATTCTTAATAAGAAGATTATCTTCCTTGATTATGCCAGATCCATCCAAATGTGTATCTACTTTGAAATCAATAAACATTTATCTGGGACTTATTTAATGACAGACACTACAGATACAGTCACAAAATCAAAATAATCTCTATCTCCAAGGAACTTGCATTTTCCTAAGGGAAGATAACATGCAGCCCAATCTACAAATGCAAAATATATACAAGCCCAAAGCAGTGTAATTGGAGGGACCAGGATGTGGTAAAGGAATAAATTAGGAAAGGCCTCAAAAGGGTGATGGGCACTTGAAATGTACTTTTAAAGAAGTTGGGGGAAGACAAGTACATTTCAATAATAAGCAAACTGCGGCTAAGAATTGCCCACATATATTATACATATAAACTATATGTGTTTATTCTCTCTCTCACTCTGTCTCTGTCTCTTTCTGTCTCTGTCTCTGTCTCACTCTGTCTCTGTCTTTCTGTCTCTGTCTCTGTCTCTGTGTCACTCTGTCTCTGTCTCTGTCTCTCTGTGTCACTGTCTCTCTCTCTGTCTCTCTGTCTCTGTCTCTGTCTCTGTCTCTCTGTCTTTGTCTCTCTCTCTATATATATATTATATATATATAAAATGGATATAAACATATATATGTATATATAATGTGTGTGTTTATAATTCATACATAATATGCATGCATTATATTGTGTGGATATATGTGTAGACAGGTAGACACGTGGATGGATAAATGGATAGATAGAATGATAGATATGCTTTATTTCTGGAGTAGATAATTTTAGGGAATGCTCCATTTTTCAGAGAAGAAGCCCCTATGTTAACAATGAACTCAGGAAATGGCCCAACAAAAGCCATTTAAGAAAGACAGCTTTTGCTGTCTCAATTAAGAAATTGAGTGCATTATGATCATCCCACTTTCCACTAAAACCTTCTATTCTGTGGATCACAGAAGTGTCTTTATTCTGAGCACAATGAAAACATTATTATTCTCCTGGATTGTATTAATTGATGACAATATTGTTAGGACATTTCCATCTATTGAATCAACAATGGTCCATGGAAGCAAATAAAGCTAATAGCCTAGGCTGTGTTAAGAGAAACTTTGTGACCAGGATTAGGGCCCCAACTAATGGCTCTACTATACCATTCTCTAGGCGACTTCAGGACTCCACATGGTTAGACATTCTGGTACTAGAAAGTTAATAGACTAAGGTCATTGGGAGTTAGCTATGTTAAAAATTGTCAACTGAAAACTAATCTAATTTGAGATTAGATTAAGAGAACTATTATTGTGACAGACAAAGGAGCATGACTCCTTTGACTCCTTGAATGAGCCCAAGCTCTGGAATTAGAGAACTGGTGTCAGATCTCACTTCACACGTTTACTAACATTATCAAAACACTTATTCTTTCTGATACTCAGTTTCTTCATCTGTAAAATGGAGGGGTTTGTAGTTCTTTGCCCCTGAAATCCTTTTAGCTCTGGATCTATAAACCTAGAAGTGTAAGAAATGTCATAGTCATTCTGCTCTCTGTACACACCTAACTATGCACATAGTGTTTTATACATTTGGGGCATTACATTTTTTGGAAAGATTTTAATATATAGAATAGCAAAAAGGAAAATAACCAGGATTGAATGTAATTTGAAGGAACTAGGAAGTGTTTGGACTTGTAAAGAGAAGATGCCCTTGTGCAGAATGTTTGTAGTCAAGTAACTGAATGGGTCAATGGAAGAAGGATTTGATTTATTCTTTTTGAAGGTGATGACTCTGATCTTATTCTTTCAGCATGATATTGATAATATTGAGCCATCTAAGGGTGTTCCTTAAGGGTTAGGTCCATCCTCTAACACAATCAGATATAGCAACATTCCCTAGATACTCCCTCCATTGTAAACTGCAAGGGATTAGCCTCTGACTTTCACTTATTCAATTAACCTCAATTAACTCTTACCAAAGGACATTGACAGAGAAGATAGATAGTAAAGAAACAGAAAGCCAAACATTTTACCAACACTTGGGGCCATGGTCTCTCCTATATCACCTGGAAAGAGTAGACTCAAATGAAGCATCTTGTTCCTTTCCTCTTACAGCTGATGAGGGATGGGTGAATGGGTCTGATTCTCCCCTGTTGCTCAGCTAGACCAGATTGATCACCAAGTATTTTCTACTTGGTTGCTAGCTCTTGGCAAATCACTGCATGAACTCCACCTCCAGTTGTTGTCCTTCCTTCTTTGTTCTCAAAGAGGAACAATGACAAAGGGCTATGTCTTGATTTGCTAGTGAATTGGATAAATTGGATTTATGTGAGGCAGGGCTGCCAAAGTCATCAGCTTCCCTCTCTCTTCCAGAGTTTTAGTCTTGTAGTGGTGACTCATCCCCTTGATCTTTCGAAGCTGTCAAGGCAATAGCCATATTAAATCCCCTTCACCTAAAAGAAAAGGAAATCGAAATTACAAGGTCATGTGTTCATGAACCCTTTAGGGAGGACCTAGTGGGGCATTAATAACCTAAGATTTCTGTTCTCTGCTAAGGGATTAGTGTTCAGTTTTTCAAATGCAGCCTAACCTGGAAATAGCCCAAAATAATCGCTTGACTTTGCCTTGTACCTTACAAGTTAAGGAAGTGAAAAAAGACAAAAGATGGCTTGTCTGGGATCAGAATTCTAACCAGGAGGTCAGGCAAAGCTGGAAGGAGACTCCAGACTTCCTGATTCTGGTAAAACACTGCTCATTTCATTTTATTCTTCAGTTTCCATGGGTACCTTGTTTAGTGTTTCAAATGTAATGTCACATTAAAGCAATATCATGGATAGGACATGCTGAACCAATTTCATTGCTGCACCATGCTAAATGCCAGTGGAAGATGCATGCAACAGAAATTAGAAGCATTGAAACTGGAATGAAATTGGCTGTATTATTGAGAGTTTTGTTTTGTTTGTGACAGTGCAGTAAATTTGAGAAAGGATACCAGAAATAAAGTTTGGAGCTTCCTGTTTGGCTCAAGGAGAGAGTCACTGTTCTGCTGCTTCATGAATTAAACACGCAGTAAAACATTGCCAATTGTCAGCCAGTTAAATGTAATCACTTTCCTGGAAAGGAATCTGGGGAGGCAGGATGGTGTGAGCAGAAGAAAAAGCACTGACCTAGGGATTGATGATAATAAGACTGAATCAAGCTGCCTTGCAGGATTGCTATAATGGAAGTTCTCTGTCAACTCCAAAGCACTATAGGAAAGGGAGCTCCTGTTGTCATTAGCAGGATTATAGAACTAGAGGAAGAAACGGCTGCCAGTTCATGTACCCAGAGAGCCAATCAATTTCCAGATGGCACAGTTGCTGATACCTTGGTACCCATCCCCTGTCTCTTTCTCTAATAGAATATATGTGCATTGTATCTTCCTTTCCCTGTTTAACTAGAGCAGATTTCAGGCCTGATTTTCTTCATTGGATTTCTGGCAGATTTTAAGGTGGGCTATCCTCCATGTGTAGCCTAGAAGGCATGATTACCCTTCTGGTTACTTTTTTGTGTTTCAGGTCTTGTTTTATTGTTATTATTCATTCTTACTCTTGCTTCTAAAGTAATCAAGGAAGTATATTCTAATGCAAATACATAATGTAGGAGTATATTTTCCCACCAGAGTTCACTCCCCCATCATGCTCCAGGAACTGCCTCATCCTTCAAGACCTCTAAGGTACAGAAACTTATACCCCCATCAGCATTTCATGTCCCTGGGGCTCCTCCTTTTGAATGGAGAATGTGGAGTTGGAGAGCACCTTTCAGAATCTCCCCTTAAAGAGGGTACCAAGTCCAACCATCTCTTCATTTCACAACTTAGTAACACTTACCTCCCTGGGTTCTAGTGAGAATGAAATGAGACAATAAGAGGAAAACAGTAAATAATGTAACTTTTGTGTCCTTTTGTTCCTTCTTTTCATAAAGCAGTTAGGAGATAGGGAAAAAGAGCGTAATATGATTTCTTTGCCCCATAAATTATTTCTTGAGGAAACAGGAATTTTTTAATGAAAGTGGTTCACTGAAAAAAAGTAGCTTAAAGGTAGAGAATATTCTAATTATATTCAAATTAGTTCAAACACTTTACATAACTTACTCATAATGTACAAACCAATATTCATATTATTTTTTTTTGGTTATAGACTATTCTGGAATATGTTTCAATTATGTAGTAAAATATTATCTCAGTTGGATAATTTTTCCTTATAAGTGATATAGGTAATCTATCAAAGCAACTTTTTTTTTTAATTAAAGCTTTTTATTTGTATAACATATGTATGGTAGTTCCCCAACATTGATCTTTACAAAGCTTTCCATTACAAATTTTACCCCCCCATCCCCTCCCCTCCCCTAGATGGCTGGAAGTCCACTACATGTTAATAATGTTGAAATGCTTGACAAGTTATGCAAGAAAAATCCTATCTACAAGAAAAAAAAAAAGAATAAGAGAAAGGCAACACAATGCAAGCAAATGTCAATAGAGATCATGAAAATGTTACGTTGTGGTCCATATTTCATTTCCCTCTCTCTGGGTGAATATGGTTTTCTTCAGTGAACAATTGGAACTGGTTTGAGACAATTCTTTGTTGCAGAGAGCCATGTCCATTAGAATTGATCATCATGTAATACTGTTGTTGCTGTGCATGATGATCTCCTGATTCTGCTCATTTCACTCAGCATCAGTTCATGCAAGTCCCTCCAGGCCTCTCTGAAATCATCATGCTAGTCGTTTCTTACAGAGCAATAATATTCCATAACATTCATATACCATAATTTACTCAGGCACTATCCAATTGATGGGCATCCCTTCAGTTTCCAGTTTCTAGCCACTACAACAAGGGCTGCCACAAACATTCTTGCACATGTGGGGCCCTTTCCCTCCTCTAAGATTTCTTTGGGATATAGGCCCAGTAGAAACACTGCTGGGTCAAAGGGTATGCACAGTTTGACAACTTTTTGAGCATAGCTCCAAATTGCTCTCCAGAATGGTTGGATCCGTTCACAGTTCCACCAGCAATGTATTAGTGTCCCAGCCCTCCCACATCCCCTTCAACATTCATCGTTATCTTTTCCTGTCATTTTAGCCAATCTGACAGGTGTGTAGTGGTAACTCAGAGTTGTCTTAATTTGCATTTCTCTGATCAATAGTGATTTGGAGCAACTTTTCATATGATTAGAGATGGTTTTAATTTCATCATCTGAAAATTGTCTGTTCATATCCCTTGAACACTTATCTATTGAAGAGTGGCTTAAATTCCTATATACATGAGACAATTCTCTATATATTTTAGAAATGAGGCCTTTATCAGAACCATTAAATGTAAAGATGATTTCCCAATTTGATGCTTCCCTCCTAATCTTGTCTGCATTTCTTTTGTTTGTACAGAAACTTTTTAACTTAATATAATCAAAATTATCCATCTGGTGTTCAATTAGGAGTTCCAGGTCTTCTTTGGACATAAATTTATTTCATCTCTACAGGTCTGAGAGATAAACTATATTACATTCCTCTAACTTGCTTACAAAGTCCCTCTTTATATCTAGATCATGAACCCATTTAGATCTTATCTTGATATGTGGTGTTAGGTATGGGTCAAGCCCTAATTTCTTCCAATTTTCCCAGCAGTTTTTGCCAAATAGAGAGTATTTATTCCAAAAGCTGGGGTCTTTGGGTTTATTGAACACTAGATTGTTAAGGTTAATGCCTAGGTTGTCCTGATAACCTATCCTGTACCACTGATTGACTGCTTTATTTCTTAGCCAGTACCAAATGGTTTTGATGACAGCTGCTTTATAATATAGTTTTAGATCTGGTACAGCAAGGCCACCTTCATCTGCCTTTTTTTCATTAATCCCCTTGAAATCCTTGACCTTTTGTTCTTCCAAATGAACTTTGCTACTATTTTTTCTAGATCTGTAAAATAATTTCTTGGGAGTTTGATTGGTATGGCACTAAATAAGTAGATTAGTTTGGGTAGTATTGTCATTTTTATTATGTTCGCTCTGCCTACCCATGAGCACTTAATATTTTTCCAATTGATTAGGTCTGATTTTATTTGTGTGGAAAGTGTTTGGTAATTTAGTTCGTATAGTTTCTGACTTTTCCTTGGCAGATAGATTCCCAAATATTTTATCCTATCATCTGCTATTTGGAATGGAATTTCTTTTTGTATCTCTTGCTGCTGAACTTTGTTGGTAATATATAAAAATGCTGATGATTTATGTGGATTAATTTTGAATCCTGCCACTTTGCTAAAGTTCTGAATTGTTTCTAGTAGTTTTTTAGTTGAGTCTCTAGGGTTCTCTAAGTATACCATCATGTCATCTGCAAAGAGTGATAATTTGGTTTCTTCATTACCTACTCTGATTCCTTTTACCTCTTTTTCTTCTCTTATTGCTAAAGCTAACATTTCTAATACAATATTAAATAGTAATGGTGACAGTGGGCAGCCTTGTTTCACTCCTGATCTTATTGGGAATGGTTTTAGTTTGTCTCCATTACATATGATGCTTGCTGATGGTTTTAAATAGATGCTACTGATCATTTTAAGGAAAAGCCCATTTATTCCTATACTCTCTAGTGTTTTTAATAGGAAAGGGTGTTGGATTTTATCAAAGGCTTTTTCTGCATCTATTGAGATAATCATATGGTTTTTGTTAGTTTGGTTATTAATATAATTAATTATGCTAATAGTTTTCCTAATATTGAACCAGCCCTGCATCCCTGGTATAAATCCTACTTGGTCATAGTGTACTATCCTGGGGATGACTTTCTGTAATCTCATTGCTAAAATTTTATTTAAAATTTTTGCATCAATATTCATTAGGGAAATTGGTCTATAGTTTTCTTTCTCTGTTTTTACCCTACCTGGTTTAGCTATCAGCACCATATCGGTCTCATAGAAGGATTCTGGCAGTATACCTTCTGTCCCTATTTTCTCAAATAGTTTGTGTAGTATTGGAATCAAATGTTCTTTGAATGTTTGGTAGAATTCACATGTAAATCCATCTGTCCCTGGAGATTTTTCTTAGGGAGTTGGTTAATGGCTTGTTCTATTTCCTTTTCTAATATGGGACTATTTAAATAATTTATATCCTCTTCTGTTAACCTCGGCAATCTATATTTTTGTAGATATTCCTCCATTTCATTCAGATTATCAAACTTACTGGCATAAAGTTGGGCAAAGTAACTCCTAATTATTGCTCTAATTTCCTCTTCATCGGAGGAAAGTTCTCCCTTATCATTTTTGAGACTAACAATTTGATTTTCTTCTTTCCTTTTTCTTATCAAATTAACTAAAGGCTTATCTATTTTGTTAGTTTTTTCATAGAACCAACTCTTAGTTTTATTTATTAATTCAATAGTTTTCTTATTTTCAATTTTATTAGTTTCTCATTTTACTTTAGAATTTCCAATTTGGTATTTAATTGAGGGTTTTTAATTTGTTCTTTTTCTAGTTGTTTTAATAATAAGCCCAATTCATTGATCTTTTCTTTCTCTATTTTATGCAAGTAAGCATCTAGAGATATAAAATTGCCCCTTATAACTGCTTTAGCTGTATCCCACAAATTTTGGTATGTTGTCTCCTTATTGTCATTCTCCTGGATGAAATTATTGATTGTGTCTATGATTTGCTCTTTCACCCATTCATTCTTCAGGATTAGATTATTTAATTTCCAATTAACTTTTGGTTTATTTTTTCCTGGCCTTATATTGCATGTGATTTTTATTGCATCATGATCTGAAAAGTATGCATTTACTATTTCTGCCTTTCTGCATTTGATTTTGAGGTTTTTATGCCCAAACACATGGTCAATTTTTGTATAGGTTCCATGGACTGCTGAGAAAAAAGTAAACTCCCTACTGTCTCCATTCACCTTTCTCCATAAATCTATCATGCCTAACTTCTCTAACAATTGGTTTATCTCCCTAGTTTCTTTCTTGTTTATTTTGTGGTTTGATTTATCTAATAGTGAGAGAGCAAGGTTGAGATCCCCCACTAGTATCATTTGGCTGTCTATTTCTTCTTGAATCTCTCTTAATTTCTCCCCTAGGAATTTGTGTGCTATTGCACTTGGTGCATGTATATTTAGTATAGATGTTGCTACGTTATCTATGGTACCCTTTAATAAAATATAGTTTCCTTCCTTATCTCTTTTGATTAGATCTATCTTGGCTTTTACTTGATCTGAGATAAGGATTGCTACCCCTGCTTTTTTTTGTTCACCTGAAGTATAATATTTTCTGTTCCAGCCATTTACCTTCATCCTATATGTGTCACTATGTTTTAGATGTGTTTCTTGTAGACAACATATTGTGGGATTGTGGTTTTTAATCCAGTTTGATACCGCTTCTGCTTTATGGGAGAGTTCATCCCATTCACATTCACAGTTAGAATAACTAATTCTTTATTTCCAGCCATCTTATCAAAGCAACTTTTGAGATTATTATTCATTAAAGAATACACTATCTGGCACATAAGAGGTGCTATTTAAATGTTAGTTATTATCATTATCTTCAGCATTATCCTCATCAACATGACAAATCATTCGAAGATATGGTTGAGTTGTTGTCATGATTCTTTTATTATTACCTCGATTTTACTGAAGAGGAAATTGAGAGAAATTAAGAGGCTTGTTAGGAGTAACAGAGCTAGTAAGCATCTGAGGCCATATTTGAACCTTGGTTCAAAGTCTTTCTGGCTGCAAGTCTATCCCCTGAACTATTTAGTTGACAACCAGAGAAACTGAGGCAAGGCAGAGATTGGTTTTTAATCATTTTAATGTGGAAAGTTTAGACTGGTCGACGAAATGGAACTCATGTTCAAAATCATTCCGTAAAAAGTGACTGAGGCACAGCGTTTATATAGGATTATAACTAGCAAAGCAAGCAGGTGATACAGAAGCAAAAAGAATGCAGTTAGGTCATCAGGCAACTGTTAAACAAAAAAAAAAAAATTATATTTCTCCCAGTCTAAAGTAATAACTGAATGCATTCAATGATGGGAATGGGCTTGAGATGTATACAATAGTGGGGATAACAGGAGACATATAATGATGGGTATGGGCTAAAGGGGACTTTCCAGGGTCAGTATTTATTTATTTAGCTAGCTAGCTGAGACAATTGAGGTTCAGCAGCTTGCTCAGATCACACAGCTAGGAAGTGTTAAGTATCTGAGACCAGATTTAAAATCAAGTCCTTCTGACTTCAGGGCTGGGGCTCTATCCACTGAGTCACCTAGTTTCCCCAAGGGTCAATATTTTAAAAGAGCAAAAACTGATCTCTGTAGAAAAACCTCACAGGTGTGATACCCAAGAAAGTAGAACAACAGAAATGGCAAGGTCACTCTGTGGTCATGTCTGACACTTTGATCGATTGTCTGAAACTAAGTTCAGGTTCTCATGAGAAACTTAAAGGATCCTTTTTGGCTCAGTACCACTAACCTCACCATGAGTTTAATTTGTTTGCAATCAGCTCTGATTTGCCAACTTTTCTGTTCAATCAACAGTGTATACATCACATTGTGAATGGCTCAGCTTGGATCAGTCTATTTAGCATGAATCCTTCACTCTTTTCCTCTGAAGATTCTCCATAGTAGGGAAGTCTTACAAGTAATCAGAATAACTAATTAACTCCATCTTCCTTGGGTAGTAGCACCTCTCAGATTTGCACTACTCCCCATTGTGACAATATTGATGTATATTATTGATGTATGATAATACATCATATAACAAAGGACCTCAGTCCTGACTCATTTATCCTCCTCTATTCTCTTATGGATGCTGGTCTAGATAAACCTCCCAAGCTTTTTCCCAGTTTCTAGCTTTAGATCTGGAGAGGGCATTTAAAATAATATTCTAATTCAACACTCTGACTTTGCAGATAAGGAAAATGAGTTGCCAAGAAGTTAAATGACTTACCTAATGTCCAATGAATAGTAAATAGGAAAAGTCAGGATCAGAACTTAGGTACTTCTGATATGGAACCAACCACCTTTGAAAAAGCATCCAACTGGTTCCAGTTACTCTATTCTAGACTTTACAAAGTGTCAATGCAAAAATGGTTTTATACTCTTCCAGAACAAGGACCATGTGACCAATCACTGGTCATGTTGCTCAAGGGATTTCCTTACAGAAAATGATTGGCAAATGACATATGAAGAAGGAAGATACTATATATCCAGAGAAAGAATTGATAAAGAAAAGTATGTATAGGATGGTTTTACACACACAAACACACACACACACACACATACACACACACATATGTGTGTGTTTATATTTATAAATACATATACATATTTGTTTATATGTGGGTGTATGTATATGTATGTATATGTACATATTTGGGTACAGAAGAGAAGGGCAGTATACAAGAAAGATACAAAATAGCTTAATTATATATTTAAAATGAGTAATAAGTTGTATATAATAAATTTATATTTCATGTATAGTTATATTTTTCCTTTTCTGCTATGTTTTAGAAATGCCCATTTTATTAAATTCAGAAGAGAATGTTTTTTTAAAAGAACACAGTCTTGGAGCAGCTAGATTGCACAGTGAATAGAGCATAGGCCCTGAAGTCAGGAGGTCCTGAGTTCAAATCCAAGCTCAGCAGATAATTATACTTCCTAGCTGTGTGGCCCTATGCAAATCATTTAACCCCAACTGCCTCAGGTGAAAAAAAATACAATGTTGGATGTGTCTTCCAAATGTATTACTCTGAGCAATCAGGAAGCAAGAGAAAGAATAACATCAAATGGAAAGAATACTATCTGACTCTGGAAAAATCAAAGAATAATAGAATTTTAATTCTAGAGCTGGAAGAGAGTTTAGAATTAGTCGATTGAGTCCAACACCCCTCTTCTTACAAGATGAGGAAAATAAGGGACCAAGAAGTTAAGTTGCATGTCAAATCACACAGCTAGAACATATCTGGATCAGGATCTGAATTAACTGGACATCAAGGCCAGGGCTTTCTCTACTTACTATGTTATTTTTCAAAGGAGGGCCTGAAGACAGAACAGTACATTGTGTAATCTCACTCTCATTTTTATCTGTTCCTCTTCTTTCTTCCTCTTCCCTTTTCCTTTATTCACCATAAGACATTTTCCCTTTGTCAGATTGTCAAAGGAGCCAGAAATTCTGTTACCTTTAATTGTAAGCCACTCTAGCTCTTAAGAACTATCCAATCTGGACCCAAAGGAGCACCAAGTCCTGGTGGCTAGCTAATACTGAGCAAGAAATTAGAGTATCTTTACTGGGAAGGTGAATGGGGAGGAAAGGCCTGGGAATATTCAGGGCACCATTCTCTCTCATTCTGAAACTTGTGTTGTGGTTATAATTTTAAAAGAAATATTTTTTTTTGTTGTTTTTTGGGTTTTTTTTTTTTTGCTTTTGTTTGCTCTGTTTTAAAATCTTCTGTTGGTCTGTGTTTTGTCCTCTTGCAATATCTTTGATTCTAGACTAATTTCAACATTTTTATGTATTTTTAATTGCCTTTGATCTCTACAACTTGTGCTGATGCCTCAGAAGATAGCAGAGAGAGGTAAAACATTGAAAAGACCCCATTTGGGTAAGTGCCTTTATTTTCAAAAGAAATCCTTTCATCTTTTTAACTATAATTTCATCACTTGGACAACTGATGCTTCTGAGTTTGCAATTATAATTAGGCCAAGATTCAAAGACTGAGATTAATTAAATCAGTGTACTTGCAGGGGAGACAAATTTTGCTTTTTACTACTCTTTGTTCTTTTCTTTTTCTTCTTTTTTCCTTCCTTTCTTTATGTCTTTTTCTTTTTTTCTTCCATTCCTACCTCCCTTCCTTTCTTTTCTTATTATTTTTCCTTTTTTTGGTTTCTATTTCCTTTCTCCTTCCCTCCTTTTTTTTTTAACTAAACCTTAACAGAAATAACTAATTTATCTAGGTAGAGGACATCATAGTAGAGATTCAATTTGCAGGGTCTCTCTCTCTCTCTCTCTCTCTCTCTCTCTCTCTCTCTCTCTCTGTCTGTCTCTCTCTTTGCTGAGATAATTGGAGTTAAGGGATTTTTTCAGGGTCACACAGGTAGAAAGTATTAAGCATCTGAAGTCAAATTTGAACTCAGGTCCTCCTGACTCCAGGGCTGGTGCTCTATCCACCTCACCACCTAGCTGCCCACTGGGTCTCTTGTTTTTATCTTTTTTTAATCTAAATTCTCATAGAAATAAACAAATCTGAAAGTTAAAAACACTTTATTTCTTTAAATTATTGACAAGCTAGAACCAGTAGAAACATCAGTTATGTATAGATAAACTGAGCCTTGGAAACAGAGGGTAGATAAAGCACAAACAGGTGAATAGAAGTTTGCATCATGTTGCAATATAGCAACTTTTTTCCTGAAACTATAGAAAGGGTGTAAGTCCTTTTTTCTTAGTCTGTCATTTGTGTATGCTGTCACCAGTATATAAAAGTACATATATGTGTCTGTGTGCCTATGGTCAAGCACTGGATATATTTGTTCATATATGATTTATTGGTGTTCCAAATTGCTGCCTTTTTGAAGTTTTTCTTTTTACAACATAAGGAGAACTGTCAAATTGACATTTTCTCCACCTTGAACTTCTCAAAGTTGATTTTCCCTTATTGGGTAGAGAGGTAGTAAAAACAAATTCTATTGATCCACATTTTTAATATTTGATGTAAGAAATTTCTAATGAAAACAAGAAATGGCAAATTATTTTAATGTCACTTTCACAGTGCTATTGCTGAATGTAAAGTTTAAAAAAATGGTTGGATGATGACATTTTTTAAAATGCATTTCCCATTTCTTGGCTATTTATTTTTTCTTTACCCCCCCCTTTTTTTTTCCACAAAGAGAAGGAGTTGAAAAAGAGAAGAAAATATTTCAGGTGCTTTTAAGAAGTTCTGTCTCTGGGTTTCATGCAGATATTTTTCTCAGCAGTCTGCCAAAATGTTAAGAAGCATTCTCTTATCAGCATTTTTTTAAACTACAGGAAAAGACCCAAATTTTTACATATGCATAAGGTCTTAGCCATCAAGTGCACAAATGTCTCATTTTTTTTCGGTGCCCATCACCATGGTACCTACATGAATTTGCAAATATTCTCAGCTAAAATATTCTTATGTGGGTAGATATGCTTTCTGCTAATTTTCTCTTCAGCCATATTCTGTTCTAGAATTACTTTTCTGGATAGCAGATTAGGACATTCCAATGCTAGTTAGAACAGAAGAAGAAATCTAACTCAGTTCTCTATAAGACTATTAATGCAGGGGACTGGCTCATGTAACATTTCTTTTATTATTATTATTATTAAAGCTTTTTACTTGTATAACATGTTTGGGTAGTTCCTCAGCATTGATCTTTACAAAGCTTTCCATTACAAATTTTACCCCCAGTCCCCTCCCCTCCCCTAGATGGCAGGAAGTCCACTACATGTTAATAATGTTGAAATTCTTGACAAGTTGTGCAAGAAAAATCCTATCTACAAGAAAAAAAAAAGAAAATCAGAGAAAGGAAACACAATGCAAGCAAACATCAATAGAGAGCATGAAAATGTTATGTTGTGGTCCATATTTCATATCCCTCTCTCTGGGTGTATATGGTCTTCTTCAGTGAACAATTGGAACTGGTTTGAGACAATTCTTTGTTGCAAAAAGCCATGTCCATCAGAATTGATCATCATGTAATGTTGTTGTTGCTTGTCTGCTCGATATGTAACATTTCTTAAATCACAGGTTTTCATTTTTGAAATGCCCTCAGTGACAATCAATTCAAACATATATATCTGAAAAAAAATTCTCTTCAGTCCACTTGATAATGTCATCCACTCCTTCTTTGAAGATTACAATAAAGGGGAACTCACTACCTTTAGGACCAAATAAATCCACTTTAAGATATTTCTTTTTGTTGGGAAGCCTGTTTCTAACACTAACCTCTAATATTTCTCTCCTTCCACTTGTTGCTCATATTCCTACCTTTGCCAGCCAAAAAGAAGAAGTTAAATGTCTCTTCCAGGGGAGAGTCTTTTATATGAAGATAAACAGCCTAATTCTAATGTAAAAATTGGTCTTATTGTCGACACTTATAGGATGTTAGGAATAGGCTAAGGTAGGAAGGACCATGTTTGGAGGGGATATTAGGGAAGGGTACTATGGATATTGCCCGTGTCTAAATGGAAGTCATAAGACATTTTATGTTGGACATGGATGAAAAATAACTTTGTTCAATGATCCATAAAGTATCAAATGAGTGTGCATCAAATAAATTATCATATAGTGAATACTAAATATGAGTATCACATAAATTGTGAAGATGATCACATGAGATGTTTCACAAATGTTATTGAGAATGTCCTGGGCAACTTAAGTAAAAATAAGATCACTTTCCGATGAAAAGGTCCTCCAAATTTTTGTTATTACATGGCACCAGTGCATATTGCCTGTCCTAATAGATTGTAAGCTTTTTGAAGTCCAAGAGCATGCCTTTTGCTTCTTTTGGCATCCCTAATACTTAGCACAGCACTTGAAATTTTGTAGGCACTTGATATTAAATTAAATGAATTGAAATGAAATACCAATAAGCAGCTCTTTTTCTAGTAGCAAGGAAAGTAAGTGGATGCCCATTACTTGGAGAATAAGTTATTATATATGAATTATGGAATATCATTGTTTTATAAGAAACAATGAGAAGAATGACTGATTTCAGAAAGAGCTGAAAAGACATACATGAACTGAAACTAAGTGAACTGAGTAGAACAAAGAGAACATTATACACCACAACAAGATAAATATAATTATCAATTTTGATGGACACGGATCTTTTCAATAGTAAGGTGATTCAGGCTAGTTCCAATGGTCTTATGATGGAGAGAGCTATCGGCACCTAGAGAGAAGACTGTGGGAACTGAGTATGGATCCCCACATAGCATTTCATTTCTTTGTTGTTTGCTTTTTCTTTCTTTCTCTTTTTTTTTTCCTTTTTGATCTTATTATATTTTTTTGTACATTGTGGAAATGGGTATAGAAGAATTGCACATGTTTGACAAATATTGGATTAGTTGCCATCTAGGAAAGAGGGTAGAAGGAAGGCAGGGAGAAAAAAAAAACTTGAAACACAAAGTATGGCAAAGGTGAATGTTGAAAATTATCTATGCATAATATTTTCAAAACAAAGTTCTAAAATAAAATTTAAAAAAATGAAATAAAAATAGTTAACATTTACATGGCATTTATTATATATCAGAAACTGTGCTAAGTGCTTTATAAGTATTATATCATTTTATTATTATAAGAACCCAGAGAAGTTATCTCCATTTTACAAATGAAGAAACTGAGGCAAAAAAATTAAAGTTACTTGCCAAAGACAATATGGCTGGTGTCAGAAGCTAGATTAGAACTCAGGTTTGTTTCTTTGTGGGTTTTTTTTTTATTTGTTTTTGTTTTTGACTCTAGGCCCAGGACTCTTATCTTCTGAATCATCTCAATGCATTTAGAGCTAAAAGAGACACTACACAATTCAGTTAGACAGAGATATCCCTTTTTATGGATTTCTTATAGGAAAGTCTTTATTATTATTATTATTATTAATTACTAAAACTTTTTTATTTTCAAAACCTATGCATAGATGATTTTCAAAATTCACCTTTGCCAAACCTCGTGTTCAAAATTTTTTCCTTCCCTTTTCCCCATCCCCGCCCTAGAAAGTAAGTAATCCAGTATATGGTAAACATCGTATATTTCTTCTATACATATTTCCAAAATTATCATGCTACCCAAGAAAAGTCAGATCAAATCAGAAAAAAATGAGAAAGAAAACAAAAATCAAGCAAACAACAACAAAAAGAGTAAAAATGCTATGTTGTGTTCTACACTCAGTCTCCACAACCCTCTCTCTGTATGCAAATGGCTCTCTCCTTCAGAAGTCTATTGGAATTGGCCTGAATCACCTCGATGTTGAAAAGAGCTGCTTCCTCACAGTTGATCTTTACATAATCTTATTGTTTCCACATACATGATCTCCTCATTTTATTCACTTGACAGCATCACTTCATGCAAGTCTCTCCAGGCCTCTCTGAAATAATCCTGCTGATCATTTCTTATAGAACAATAATACTCCATAACATTCATATATCATAACTTATTCAGCCATTCTCCAGTTGATGGGAATGTACTAACTTTTCAGTTTCTTGCCATCATAAAAAAAAGCTGCCACAACCTTTTTGCACATGTGGGTCCTTTTCCTTTTTGTATGATTTCTTTGGAATACAGGCCCAGTAGAGACACTGCTGGATCAAAGGATATACACAGTTTGAAAGCCCTTTGAGCATTGCTCCAAATTCATCTCTAGAATGGTTGAATCAGTTCTCAACTCCACCAACAATGTATTAGTGTCCCAGTTTTTCCACATCCCCTCCAACATTCTTCATTATCTTTTCCTGTCATCTTAGCCAATCTGAGAGTGTGTAGTGGTATCTCAGAGTTGTCTTAATTTGAATCACATAGAAAATTCTTTAGGGGATTTCAAAGCTTCAAAGCTATTCTCAATATAAAAATACAAATGAAAAATATATTTTCAACACTTATTTTCATATTCATACAATATAATAGCAAGTCATGTTTCACCATTATCTTAAGAACAAATTGAACTCAAGTAGATTTGGAAATAAGCATCTACTATGTAAAAGATATTGCATTGGATATTAAAAATACAAAGATAAAATGTAGTTACCCTCATTGCCCTAAAGATGTTTACATTCTTTAACAAGATATTACATAAAATATTACTAATTTCCTATATTTTATAGAAAGGTTTTCCCACTTCTTAATTCTAATGGTGTCCCTCTTTTCATTCCTTCCTGTACATAATTTAATTTATACATTTATGCTTGGTTGTGATATTCCCCTTAAATAGAGACCTCCTTGATGTCAGGGATTGCCTTTTGTGTTTTTGTTTTTGTTTTTTGTAACCTCAACACTTTGCATAACACCTAACACAGAGCAGATTCTTAATAAAGGTTCCTTGATTGACTACATTGAGATTTTTTGATTGACAATAGTTACACACAATGCAAGATAGGTTAAAAAGAAGGAAATGTAAAGTTCAACCAAAGAGACTTAAGAAAACAAAATGAAAGAAGGAGAAAATGTTTTCATCTGACAGTCACTGAGAGCTTGAGGGAGGAGATATAAGCTAAATTGGGTACTGAAGAAAGAGGATTCTGAAAAGTAGAAATGATACATTCTAGCCAAGGGAGAAAGGCTACAGAAATACATGGAAATGGTCCAGTTTCTATGAAACATAGATTTTACCATGAAGGTGAGTGCTATTTTTAAAAGTATGTAAAGAAAGGTAAAATTTGAAATGCCTTAGATGATAGTCTAAGATTTTTTTTTAATCCCAGAGAAAATATGAAGATATTTTTAAAAAGAGAATAAAATCCTTAGTCTTATATCTTGTGAAGGTTATTTTGGCAATTGTGTAAACAAAGGAAAGAGAGGAGATTAAAGAGATATATAAGTTACAACCTTATTACATTAATGCAAGTAAAGCATAATGAGGGTCAGAAGTAGGATGGCTGGAGAAAGGAATGAATCAATAAAAAATAGATATGTTGCTGAATCAGAAGTGATAGTATTTACAAAGTGTAATAAGAGAGAAAAGTCAAAAAAAGAGAATGGAGCTTGGGTAGTAGGAAAAATGGTGGGGCTATTAATGTGGGGGGGAAAGTAGTTAGAATACATGACTCATTAAAAAAGAAAGGAGATTGTTTCAGACATGATGTGCTCATTTTGAGATGTTGGTGGCAAATCCATGTGAATGTCTAGCATATGCTTGAGGTTTTGGTTCAAGCAAGAGATTATGGTTCAATGCAAAAATCTGGGAATCAACCCCATGGGCAGACAACCCAGTCTCACAGAATCACCAAGTCATACAGAGAGAGAAATATTAGACAGCACGTACAAGTTGGATCAAACCACCCCTATCAGTTCAATCAAGTCCTGTACTTGTATCATAGCGATGATACTCAGAAACTAGAGCTCAGAAGCCCCAAGAACTGTAGTGCCTCACAGACCATTGGTACTGCTTCAGTTTGGTTCCCATAGACATTATCAAGGGGAAAACCCTTTTTCCAACAACATTTACCAATGAAGGGGTAACCTCAAAAGTAGGGGCACATTTTCAAATATGTTAGCAGCCTAGACCTTGAAGCCATTGTTCAAGGGAGCAATCTTTTTAGTGATATTATCTGTCAACTTCTTCTACAGATGCTACAGAGCCCATTGCCTCAGGAGAGCTACTGAAAAGAAAAGAGTGATTGAAGATGGCAGAGTAGAGAAAGCATACAGCTGAGCTTACCCAATATTCCCCTCCAAAAAAACTTTACAATAACACGTCAAATTGAATTCTGGAATGGTACAGCCAGCAAAGGTTTGGTCGAAACAACAGAAAAGGCTAGAAAAAGTCTTCTGTGACAGACGGGAGGAAAGTCTAAGAATTTTTTTTAATCCCAGAGAAAATATGAAGATATTTTTAAAAAGAGAATAAAATCTTTAGTCTTATATCTCGTGAAGGTTATTTTGGCAATTGTGTAAACAAAGGAAAGAGAGGAGATTAAAGAGAGACATAAGTTACAACCTTATTACATTAATGCAAGTAAAGCATAATGATGGTAAGAAGTAGAATGGATGGAGAAAGGAGATCCAGAGCCCATATTTTCGAAGTAGTGAAACTAGATGGAAACGGGAGAAACAACAGAAGCTTCAGGACTACTAACACCAGAAATAAAAATTATCTGGCATCCATTAAAAGAAAGAGTAGAGAGAAAAGGAAGTAGGTAATACAGTGAATAGAACACCAGTCAGGAGGACCTGAGTTCAAATTGTTTACTAGTTGTATGACCTTGACAAATCATTTAACTCTGATTGACTCTAAAAAGAAAGACATGACAGGGGAACTTTATTCTGGCACTGGATCCAGGAATAGAAACTGTTTGACAACTTCATAGTCTTTGCTCGCTTCTGGGTCATATTTCAAGAGCAAAGAGGAGTACTTGAAGCTAAGAAGGAGTGGGAACCCTGAAGGATAGTATCACACTTGGTTCTTAAGTGTCAAGAACCCTGAAGAACAGTATTGTCTCCAGTTCAAAGAGATCAAGGGCCCTTCCTGTGTAAGTACCAGTCTAGAGACCACCTCTCCCCAGATCACAGAATCTTGGAATCTCTGAAAACTTCCAAATCCCCAGAACTAGGTTTGAAAACAGCAGTATAAAAAAGTCTTCAAGCTTGAAATAGCTCATCTGTCCCCCACAACAGAATGAGAGCCCAGGATGAGAGCCTTTCCTATAAAATTTAAAATATAAGAAAAAGGATCAAAAATGAGTATGAATAAAATAAAATAAATAAAAATAAAAATAATCCCCAAAATGGGCCAGACCATAAATATAAACATCTACTATGATGGCAGGGAAGATCAAAACACAAACTCAGAAGAAAACAATGAAGTCAAAAAAGCTAAACAAAAACTCAGAAAAAAAAATGTGAGTTGGGTATAAGCCTAATAAGAATTTCTGGAAAAGCTAAAAAATAAGTGATTTCAAAATCAAATAAAAATGATTAAGAAATTAGGTAAAACAATTACAGCAAGGAAGGAAAATAGTGAGACAATTATTCATCCTATATTTTTGAAGAGAATCAATAAGATGGGATGATACCTTGACTTGGGCATGAATTGGATTTTAATGAGGCAAAGTTGCATAGAGTCATCAGTCTCAGATTCTCTTTCAGAGATAGTAAAGTCCTGTGGCAAGACAAAAATCAATATGCCTGGTGATGGTCCAGAATTCAGTGGATGACCTTCAATGTCTCCAATGTCTAGCCAGCATATAAGTTCCCCATAGTATCTGCTTTAGCCACTTTTATTGCCATTGGAATTAAGTATTCTTATCTACCAGTTCCACTTAGAGAAGTCTTCACATGCCTGAATAGATATCCCCCTAACTCACTGATGGATTTAAGATCTGTTGGTTACTCTCTACCTGATTTCACGAGTCTACTGAGATGGCTTTTACTGGGATATAGCTGCTGGACATGCTATAGCTTCTTCAAGCAACAGGTAGGAATAAAGCAACAGGTGGGCACAAAAGCTGAATGAGCAGTCGTGCAAAGGACTCATCAAGCTTTTATAACAGAGGTGATGGTCATCCACAAACAGCCTATCTCCATTAACAGCTGGATAGTTACAAAAAATACTGAAGAAAATAACACCTAAAAAACAGAAGTGGGCAAATGTAAAAAGAGGTACAAAAGTTCACTGAGAAAATAACTCCTTAAAAACAATGGAAAAAGAGGTTAAAAAGTTCACTGAAGAAAATCATTCCTTACAAATTTGAATTGGATAAAGAAAAACAACTGACCTGAAAATAGATTGAGGGGAAATAATTTTAGAATTACTGGATTACTTGTAAGGCATGGTCAAAGAAAGAGCCTAGATATCGCATATCAAGAAATTTTTAAAGACAACTGCCCCATAATCTTCAACCATAGGCTAAAATAAAAATGGAAAGAATCTACTGATCAGAACACTGAAAGAAATCCCAATACACTGCCTCTATTCACAGTCATTTTTAAGAAAAAAACTGTAGGAATGAAAGGTGAATGGTAAAATTAATGACTTTTTATGATAACAAGGAACTTCATGTGAGAGCTAGATTAGCCATTTAAATGCTATATTGAACAGACCACCAAATTTGGGGGCTGAAAGTTCAGGGTTCAAACCAGGCCATAGAAACTCACCATCTTTGTGATATCGGTTGTCATTTTTCCTCAATATTTTCAGCTACAAAGTTATGGGAAAAATATCAGCAATTTCATAAGGTTGTTGTTCACTGGAGCAAATGAAATCAATGAATCAATAAATATTTATTAAGTATATCCTATGTGCTAGGTATTATTCTATGAACTGGAGATACAAAAAGTCAAAAGATAGTCCTTTCTCTCAAGAAGTTACAAACTAAAAGAGGAGACTACATGCTAATAAAGTAAGTTGCATACATCATAAGAGAGGGGAAGGCACTGGGATTAAGAGGCATTGAGATAGGCTTCCTCTAGAATGTGCAATTTTAGTTGGCAGTTTAAGGAAGCACTTTCATTTTTCTAATAATTTGATTCAGACCATTATTCAATTTACTTTTACTTGCCTTTACAAAATGGAGGACCTAGAATTGACCACAACTTTTCAGATATATGCTGACTAGGGCAGGTTACAGTGGGATTTTTCTTGCTCTGCATCTAAAGATCACATTATCTTTCTTGACACTATTAATTTCCATTAGGTTTCTAGTATTTTCCCACTGATTTTTTTCCACATTGACTTATTTGGAAAGTATATTGGATAATATATATATAGTGTAGCATTTAGTCATATCCTTAGTACTGTAAGGGACAACAAAGATGAGTTATATAGTTCAATTTTTTAAAAATATTATTTCCCAAAATAAATGGTTTTCCAAACTCTGCTTGAAGAGAGAGATTTAGAGACATCTATATAGCACAATGGATTCAACTGTTGATCTGGAGTCAAGAAGTTTAAATCTGACCTCATTCATACACTTTCTTGTTATATAACCATGGCTATATCACTTAACATCTTGCCTCAGTTTTCTTGACTTTAAAATGGGAATAAGGATAGCACTAAACCTCATAGGTTTAGTGTGAAAATCAAATGAGATAATATTTTGACATATTTATTACAATAGCTGACATACAGTAAGTACTTAATGTTTATTTCTTTTTTCCCTTGCTTCCTTCCTTCCTTCCCTGAAGATAGATGTCTTCTAATAGGGGATTCATTTACTGTTTTTTGTTGTATTTCTTTGCACTTTGACGTAACTTCAGTTGTTTTGAAACTATTTTTCCCTATAATCAAATGATGACATTTCTCCTTGACAATTCTACCTCACACTTCATCATTTTGGCTTTTAGCAATAATTTACTTCAAATAATCATTGTATTTCATATCCTCCAGAACTCTGAGCATTCATTTGTCTCCTTTGGATACTGTACAACTTGTTAATGCTCCTTTCTAAAATGTGATTGAATCAAAGTTGATTATATCAGAGTAGGATTGTCACTTCTCTGCTCTGCACAATGCTCAGCAAACTTTATTCAACAAATAATTTTCATTCTTTTAATATGTGCACTATACGTTGAGATTGGACTCTGAAAAATGGCAGTCTATCTTCAAAGAGCCTACAATCCAAGAAGAAGGATACTTTATTTGAAATAAAATGTATGATTCAATAGAGAATGTAATCTAGGCACAGGAGGACACTGATTCAAATTTTAAAAATCATGATGATGTTCTGGTTAGTGGAAAAACTACTGTTAATAGTAAATTAAAAGGTGAAATATTTACCTTGCCTTTTCAATGTTGTGGTAGGCCTACTTCAACAAAGGTTTATCTTAATAAAATGTGCTGTGTTCCCAAGACCTTGGGGCTTTTGTTGGTTGAAAAAAAAATTAATCAACACATCCCCTAAACACTAACTAGCCCAGTCACAACTGCTTTTAATCTGCATTTATATATTTCATCAAACTCATTCTATGAATAAAAAAGCAATTAGGGAAACTGTGTTTATAAATCCATGAATGAATAAATTTATTAAAAAAGCAAATGACAACATTTTTCAGATGTAGCAGGAAAAATCCTCTTCTACCAAAACTGTTTCCTAGGAGATTTCAATCTGTTGCAAAAATATTTACTTCTAATAAAATTATTTCCTTCCAGTTAGAGTGCATGGAAAACAACAACAAACTTTTTTGTTAAGACAATATTAGGGTGAGATGTATGTTTTAATGTATGTCAAGAAAATATACCTCTCCTTAAGATTCATTTATTGAGATGTCATCCTTGGTAGAATTAGAGGTAGATAAGGGACTGTTGATCTTAGATGGAAGAGTTACTAAAAACATTTTCTCTTTTAACATATTTCAGCTTTCATATTTTCTATATACAAGCTCAGCCCTTATGGAGGTGAAACATTTGTTAATAAATAGTGAAATAAATTGCTGGAGTAAGAAGGAATCAAATCACCATGTTATGGCTTAATGAAAAATCTAATTCATCATTCTTCCCAATTATGGAGATTTTTCAAAGATATTTTCAATATTCATTGTCTTCCACAAAGTCTCATTGTCTTTCCTGAAGCCTGTTTAAACATTTCTTCCCCTTACCTAATGCAACAAACAACTTCCTTTATAAATCAATGAAAAATCTGAGTGCTCTCTTCTTCATCTCATATCACTCAAGCATCTTGATATAACATCTCCTCCATTACTCCTGATTCTAATGAAAAAGTGGTTTTTGACTTTCCTCATGACAGGTAATGGCTTTATATGTACTTTCAATTATATCCCCTCTTCGGTTGTCCAGCAATTTGTCCCCAAAAGCAGTCTCATTGTCTCTCCCTTCTCTTCAGTTATCCCTTCTATTAGCTACTTCCTTGCTGCCAAAAAATATTTCTCAGTCATCCATCAATTACTGAGAGACAGGCACACACACACACACATAGACACACATACACACAGAGAGAGAAACAGAGACAGAGAGACAGAGAGACAGACAGAGACAGAGACAGAGAGACAGAGAGAGAAAGAGACAGAAAGACAG